>JADGJK010000159.1:0-48752 GCA_027600645.1 Nowakowskiella sp. JEL0407 | reverse complement strand
CGAAAGAAGGCAGCGGCTTGTTGTTCAGGAGTTGTCGCCCGGCTTTGTGACTGTCCCATTTTGTGTTACGGGAACTTTCTGACAGCGTCGCGTTCCTGTGATGTCAACTTTGCCCTTTGTAATGGTTCCGGCAATCAATTCCTAACACTTGACCGCACGTAGATGTCGTTGCTAGTTATAATCGTACGCACAAAGTTGAAGACAACCGTCGTGTAATTCAGCGTCTTTCAAGGAATTGAAGAAAGCGACATTGCATTTTCAAAATTTTTCGTGATTCATTTCACGTATTAGAATCAAATATCCACTTGTTTGCTTTTCGAATCTCTGTCTAGTCCAAACTCGTTGAACGGAACACCAGGATTCATAACTCTTTGGCGGTAACTTTTCCGTCTTCACTTTTCCACTTAAATCCTAAATCGTCGTCGGTCCCAAAATTCTTCGGATCTTCACATCTTTTAACTGCGGCTATAAGTGTGTCGAATTTGTAGGTTATTGAAACCCCAAGCGTTTCATTGGACGTTGGGTAAACTCGAATTATAATTAATTGATGGGCTGGGAGAGGCATTTCGGTAAATATAATCTTTTTCACATCCGAGACGTCTGAAGCAGGATTAACACACGTTAAAGAGTTAAAAATATTGTTTTGCAGCGAATGCAGATCTTGTTCATTTGGATTACTTTTCAGGTTTGACTGTGCGAACACGAACAAATCAAATGTCCATTTCAAGCGAAGAAGTAAATTATCTTATTTACCGCTACCTATTAGAATCCGGTATCATATATGTCTATCATATATCTATAAATATAATCTATTAAATCTCAAAAATTAACAGGTTTCGTGCACACCTCTTTCTCTTTCCTGAATGAATCAAACATTTCAAAATCCCACGACAAAGGCTCCCACATTCGTCCCGGCGCTCTCATAAATCTTCTTCAAAAAGGTCTGCAATACCTAGACGTCGAAACACACATAAAACTCGACGGTTCTGAAGTGAAATGTGTCGCTCCATTTTCAATTATTGGGCCGCACGTTTGTGATATTCGGGATGTAAACACTTCAGCTGCTGCCGCGGGTCGAGAGATTGGTGGTGGTGCGACTGCCAATGATAAGAAAAAGGATGATGCAGGGTTGAAAAAGCGGGGAAGGAAGAGAATGAGAAGAGACAGTGTGAATACTGGAAGCGGGGATGTGATGGTGCCAACGGAATCTAATAGCGGAGAAGAAACGGTTCAGAAGCCACAGACTGTGCACCCGATGAAAATTGATGAGAACGAAAAAGCCGTAGTTGCGAATACACCAACAGTTACAACTACCACTACAGCGAATCCGTCGACTTTGGCAGATACAGATGTGGTAGTAAAGAATGAGAATATCTCGATTTTTACTGCGCATGCGTCAGAAGCTTACGTTTGTTGCTGGAACCCCGTGTTTCCTTTGATTGCAACTGGGTACGAACATTCTCGATATTTTCTTCCGTTTACGCAATCTTACAATTTGAGTTTAGGTCCGGTGATGACACAGCAAAGATTTGGAAAGTTCCAGAGAATGGCTCAGCAGAAATATCAACTCCGATTTCGTTACCTCACAATATCAGTACTCCAGAAAACAAGGACGTTATGGCTCTTGAATGGGATGTTAGTATAAAGAACTATTTTGATAATCGGTATCAACTAAAGGTTTGTCATATAGCCAACGGGAACTCTATTAGCATCTGGTACGTACGACGGACAAGTGAGAATCTGGACAAAAGAAGGAAAACTCAAATACAAGATGATTAGACACACCGGAGCGATATTCGGCATAAAATGGAACATGGCAGGAACGCTTTTGCTCACAGGAAGTCTTGATTCAACCGCGGTTGTGTGGGATACATTGACGGGCGAAGTAAAGCAGCAATTTAAATTCCACACCGCGTCGACTTTGGATGTAGATTGGTCTGATAATGAAACTTTTGCGACTTGTTCGTCTGATAAGACTATTTGCATTTGTAAAGTTGGAATGGAGAAACCGTTGGCACAGTGGAGTGGACACGAGGTAAGAACCATGACGTGATTTAGCTTTGCATATTTTTAATTAGACATATTTGTGTGTAGTCGGATGTCAATTCGATAAAGTGGGATCCATCGCACGCGTTACTCGCTTCTTGTGGGGATGATCGAACGTTGAGAATTTGGTCTTTAGAGGACGCCCAAGTTGGAAAAGATCCATGCAAACATGTTTTAAAAGCACACGATTTGGATATTTATACGTTACGATGGAGTCCAAAACAAGGGAAAGAAAAGTTACTCGCAACGTGAGTACAGTTTATAGTATCCATTTGCATTTCTTAATTTCCTCATTATGGTGAATTAGGGCATCGTTTGATTCAACTGTGGTCGTATGGGATATTAACCAAGGAACCGTTCGATACAAATTGTCTACTCACAAAGATGCCGTCTACACCATCTCTTTCAGTCCGGACGGAAAATATCTCGCCAGTGGAGCGCATGATCACACCGTCATCATCTGGAGCATGAAGGTAACGATTTCATGAATTCTCAACATCTGGATTGCTTATATTCTACGATAGGATGGAACGTTGGTCAAAACTTACAAAGGAGAAGCGGTGATATTTGAAGTTTCGTGGAATACTATTTGTGATAAAGTGGCTGTTTGTTATGCTGATAATAAGGTGAGAATGAAACGATTTTTTATTGGAATTGTTTGTAAAATCCTTGTTTATAGGTTGTGATATTACATCTTCCAAATCTACCTTAATTTATCATACGCTGAGCTCCAACGAATATCAAAAAAATATATATTTTATTTGTCTTTTTTAATAAAAAATACATTTGCTCTACAAAAGCAGTTTTGTTTCATTTGAAAATTAATCTGTTTACTTTGGAAACAAAAGAAAAAAAAAGGAAAAAGAAAATATCTTCTTTCAAGATCAATTGATATGTATTGTTTGTAATAAGATTAATGATATTTGGTTTTTTACAAAGAGTGTTTAATCATGAGAATTATTTCGGGAGGAAGACGAGAGATAAAGTTATCTGGTTTCTTTGCGATATTTATGAGGAGAACCTTTCCCAAGTGTGATGCCCGATCGCTGAGAAACTTTTTAATGTACTTTGAGAGCGGAGGAGGGCTGAGTGTGATTCTCGGGTTTGGGTTGATTGAGAGCAACAGATTTCCAAGTCGGATGTATGGTTCACTCTGACGGGTAGGATCTCGTTTGGCTCTTCTATCGAGTGGAGGAGTGAGTGCGTACAAAGCCTTCAAAACGTGTTTCTCAATCTCGACATCATCATTCCTGATATATTCCAAAACCGTAACATAACCGTTTGCATCCATTATATCCTTTTCCTCGATAATTTTCGTGAATCTTCTTTGAAACTTTTGCCACGGCACATTAGATTCCCAAACTTTCTTTAGTAGCAACTTCATTTTTCCATCAGCGACTCTAGGGTTGTTTTTCATCAAGACATGAATCGTGGCCCATGAGTTATTTCTGACTGCAAGGGCCAGCGGCGAAAGATTCTTACTATCCAAAAGCAGGGGATTGGCACCTCGATCCAACAGATATTGAACAAACGCGTAATCATCACAAAGCGCCGCCCGATGAAGAATTGTCCGACGATGAAACGCTGGTGAAATTCCGTCAATAGGGATCGTTGTATTTTCCAACAAAAATCTAGACACGAAATTTTTCGGGAATTCTTTACTTCTCGATTTTTTCGGTCTGAAGCAAGTTGACGCAAGATGATAGTGACGGTAAGGGATGACGTACTGGGTGCTTTGTGGTTTAAATTCTGTGGGGGGAATATCATGGATCGTAACTCTGGTTTGGCAGAATTTTGCTAATAACGGCTCGACAAATTTCAAGTCCTGCGAAAACACAACGGCCGCAATCATTTCCTCGAAATTCTTTGGTGGCTAAAAACACAAAGAAATCTTTCAATAAAACAAGAGATATAGAAACCTAAATAAACATACATACGTGGTTTGGTTTTACGAATTTCGAGCGAGTTTTCTTTTCTCTTTTGGGGGGAACTTTCGCAATTGGGTTCATATTGTACCAAAAAGGATTCTGTCATTCAGAATTGCAACTTTTAGATTCTAGCTCAGTTTTAACGAATGAATGTTTAAGATAAAAGGTGTAAATCTATTATTAATCAAGGAATAAATTTTCATGGCATTGAACAGTTGACAAAAATAACTGTAATTATAGGGAGCAAGTCGAATCATTCCATCCCCCGACGGAAAGGACGGTGAACAAGATTTAGTTTTTAGTTTTTACGAGAAAGCGAAGTCATACTGGAGGAGTCAATCTGGGCTTGGATTGTTCTGCTCTTTCTGACTGCATCAAGATGAACTTCTTTGGAAGCTTCATTACCGTTCCTCACAAAAGGGAGACTTGGATTCTTACTCCTTTCTTGTCTGAAGCAAGTCTCGAGGCTTAAACTTTCATCTTTGATTAAATCAGTGTTGAAGGGATACTTGTTTGTATGTGCTTATTACAACTTTCTCGACGCTTCGAGGCGAACTCTTTCTTTAAACGCAAATGGTTTTGATTTACTTTTTATTCCTTATTTTGAATCATGATATTCTAAAGAATCCAACTTTTTTTATTTTTCATGCGCTGCGTCTGTCAAAGCAATTTCAAGAAGAATGCTCACATGGGCTTTGTATGGATTGTTCAATAAAAACCACACTGACATTTCTGCGCAGAAACAACAGAAACAACACAAAAAAATTCCCAATAAACCCTCGAAACAATCCTATCTCACCGCAATCAGTCGCTCTGAATTCCTGAAATCAATCGACTCAATTTCCCCCTTGGAACAGTTTGAGAGGCCTGGAAGTTCGCTACTCATTCGTGATGACGATAGTGAATCCGATGTAGACTCTTATGATGCAATTAGTATTCTTAGCCCCCCTCGCGTACAAACAAATTCGAGAATTACCGACGAAGGAGACACAGTCGAAGTCCAGAGTCCAGCAACGTTTGTCACTGCAGTCTCTCACATATCACCAGCTACGAATAGTCTAATCAGCAGAACAGCATCCATTAAGCGAGAAAAGTCGGCAAAATCTCAAGCAAGTAATGTTCGGAAAACACCCAGCATCATCTTATCTCCCGCGGTATCTTTGAAACGTTCTCATTGTAAAAATTAGTTAACTATTTGTTTCTCCCTTTGTCTAGTATTTGCCTACTTTGCCTCCCCGAGTGTTTCGGCAAATCTCGCAGTATCTCAATCTCAACGAACAAGTTCAGCTAATGTTGATCTGCTTCAATTGGTCACGACAAGCTGCAGAATCATTCTATCAATCACCTCCGCTCAATAACCCTTCATCTCTTCCAAAACTCATACATCTGTTATCTCTATCTTCAAGTCCACTTACTGAACCAACATCGTCAGTCCCATTGACTTTCCACCCGTATCATCTCTTGATCAGAGAGCTATACTTTTCAATAGAAGCATCCGACGACTTGTACATGGGAGACATTGACCAAGCATTGAACCTCACATCGACAACCTTACTATCGCTTCACCTAGAAAAATGCATTCACATTTCCAATCTCATTGGCCAATCTATTTCACGTTACGCAACAAATTTAAAACGATTAGAACTCCCGCACTGTACTCCAATCACAGATATCTTTGTGCCAATGGTGGTTGATAATTGCAAAGGACTGGAACGTTTGGATTTAAAAGGAACTGGTGTGACGATCGAAGGGTGTTTCTCGTTGATTTTAGAGAGATGTGAGAAATTAATTAGTTTGGATTTGTCAATGTGCAGACAGAGTATTCTCAACATGAAAAACCCACGAAGAATTTCGGTACATGGATCGTTGGTTCCTCCTCCACGACCAAGTACTTCTTTGGCAGGAAGTCGAATTCCAAGTCGAATTATCGAAGAGGAAATTGAATTTTCACAGAAACGGCGAAATTCATCTTCAAACCTTCCCAGCAACACCAGACAATTATCGATCCAGACTAGAACGCCATCACCATTGTCTTCCACACCTGGATCACCATCCACGCCAACATCGCCACTATCACGAACACTCTCAAAATCGATAAAATCCCCCAAACTCAATAAATCGCAAACACGTATTCACCTAAAATCACTAAACCTATCCTACACCGACGTGTCAAACTCGCAACTGCTCTTGCTATCACTATTACCAAACCTGACCTTTTTATCGCTATCATCCTGCCGATCCATCTCCGATTCATCAGTCGGAAACCTCTCACAATTCTGTCCACACTTGAAATACCTGGATCTGAGCCACTGCATTCAAATCACCGACACATCAGTAATCCTCCTCGCCTCCCTACAAGAACTCGAATGGCTAGAACTAAACGGCCTAAACAACCCCAGCGCAAAAAGCATCCAACGAATCGCGCGGAACTGCCAACACCTACAATTCATTAGTTTAACCGGCTGTCAACGTATCCTATCAAGCTGGATAAAACAATACGCAGAAGGAACATCCAGCGAGAATTCAGATTCCGAAGCTGACCGTGCTGAATTAAAATGGAAAGACGGCGGGATAGATTTTAGTGATATGTTTCAAGAGAAAAATACACGGTTGAGGACCAGTGAGTGGATCGATTGGAATGAGACGAGGAGCGATAAATGGGATATTTTGATGAAACGGGATTTTAAGAAGCAGGTTGGAGAGGAAGATAATGGACGGGATGATTGTGTTTTGTATCGGGAGAATATTTTGAAGGTTTCGCAATATAGGGTTGTTTCGGAAACTGGCTCTACGTCTGCAGTGGCGAGTAATAGTAGTACACCGACGAGAGGTGGAGTTCGTAGACGAACGAGTACGGTTACGTTGGAGAAGGGAGAGAAGAAACCATGGAGATGATGTATTGAAGTTGAAAGCACTTATTCATTTTATTCAATTATCTCATATTAAATACAATCTATTCTGTGTAAATAAACAAGTTTGAAAGATTACGAGAGTGTATGGGAAAAATTGAGATTTATTCCAAAATTTCGTAAATTCTCAGTAGCTCGTATTTCTAATACAGTCTATTTGTTGTGAATAAACAAGTTTGTAGTGTTGAGGGTGTGTAATAAAAAGAAGATAGAATTATTCCAAAATTTTCATAATTCCTTTACAAAAAATCTTCTTGATAAAAAATAAATGTAATGCAACAATAAGTAAGGCACTTTTCTACAGAAAAAACATCAGAAAACTGCCAGGCAATAGTGCACAATCGAAAAGATTCAAAAATTTACAACGTTTGAAAAAGTTTTCCATCAGCCATTTGAGAACTTGAAACGAAGAATGCCACGATTCACAGAAGACGGCGAAATTCTACACAAAAGCAAAGGGGAAAAACATTATCGAGAACATTTACTCGACCAGCTAGTCTCGGATTTAACCCATATGCAGAAACACAAATGGCTGGAAAACAAATCATTTGGTACTTAATCACAACATGAAATTTCCGCACATTTTAACCTTGTCTCATGTTTTTTATATCGTCTAGATACTATGGTTCAGAGAATTAATTTAGAGAAGTTTAGCCCCAAAACTGCTTTCGAGGGAACAGATGCCAATCTCGCTTCAAGAGGAACAACAGCCGGTTTATACTCTCCTGGTACATACCATCCACATTCACATACTTTAATCACGTTTTAAAATCATATACTTGCAAATAATAGCATCAAAGAAAGGAATGTCAAAGTTTGGTTTCAAAAAAGGAAAACGCAGTGACAGTGGACGACGAGGCGACAGAGATAACAGAGGCCGGGATTACTCCAACGACGAAGACGACCATTCATACCGTCGCGATAATGCAAAATCACGAACCAGATATGACGACGACGATGATGATGACAAATACCGAAGAAATCGTCGTGATGACGATGGATTCGAGTCGAATAGAAGTAATAAACCGCCGCCTATGCCCGCGCGACGACGAGATGAGTCGCCAGAGTTGAATAAGGCTATGCAGGCGTTGGCGATTGCGGATTATAATTCTGGGGAGCCGGGTGATTTGATGTTTGAGAAGGGTGATAAGATTGAGATTTTAGATAGCGGTATGGATTCTGGCTGTTTTTGATAAATGGGGTTTTATGTTGAATTTTTTTTATATTTTTTATATATAGTGGATGATAATTGGTATAAGGGAAAACTACGAGGTAAAGTTGGAATTTTCCCCAAAACTTTCGTAAAGTATGTCACATATGTTCTATGGTTTCTAATGCTCACACGATTCGTTTAACGAAATTATATTTTTGTAGAGATTCTCATCCACCACCTGCCTATAGACGTTGAAATATATTTTATATGGATCTTTTGCAATTGCTTTCCAATTTGAAATTAATATACGATTTTGTGTTTATTTCTTATCCTTTGATTGTCTAAGCTTCCTGTGAGAGATATCAACTCCATCAACAGTAAGTCATTACGTTCCTCTATTATTGTCCAATGTCTTTCCTCCAATCTAGCGGTGTAACTTGAGTATTTCCTAATATGATCCAGCAATATGAATATAATCGTCATTCTGTTCATATACTTTGCGCATGAGCTTTTCGGTAATAGATTGATAGAGATACACAGCAAATCTGGTATCAACCCGGACTCGTTTGTATTTATCGTAGTTGTGAACGACAGCTGGTATGTAACCGATCTGAACCCCTGAATTATTGAGAAATACCATAAGATGTTCCGAATCCGATGTATGTAATCACGTTCTTGATCCCAATGTTTTGCTTTGTGCGTTTGGGTTTCTCTTTCTAATTCCATCAAGTTTACAAGTCGATTACAGACACTTTCAGTCAATAATCTACTTGGGAATATGTTCCGTTGAACTACCGAGTCAAAGAACGGACACACCATATCCAGCGAATTAAATTTCTCGGAGTGATTCAGAAGCCATCTTGCGATTGGCATCGGTGATTTAGCAATCAGATAGAATCTCTTTGATGTTTGTGTCAGTTGATGAGGATGCTTAACTATTAGAAAGATTCTTTCGAGAATTTCTGTTGGAAGATCATTGATCGATGTGTTTTTCATTCAATTTATTTGTGATTCGATTGAGACGTTTTCTTGGAAATGACAGGGGATCAAGGTAAAGTTCACAGATCAGGCTTATTAAATTAAAGATCACTGAAATATGTAACAGAAAATAATATATATTTCTTATAAAATCAAAATCAATAAAGTGAAAAAGAAAATAAACTTGTGGTGAAGATTGACAGTAATAGTGTACCACCACATGAAAAGAATTGGAGTTTTTGGAATTGTTGGGAGAAACTTGAATTTGTCGCTGAGAAACTTTTCTTCCTCAAGAATCGTCGCTGCCGTGGTGAAGAACGAGCACGGCTATCACCACGAGGTTGCTGACTCTAAATTACACCCCGAAAAGTTTGCTCAAATTGGAAAAGAGTATGTTTGAAGAAATTTCTTTGCAAAAACGATGAAAATAATTATCACTATTCACTACTCCATCGATCTGAATCAATTTGTAAATATTTAGGTGGCCCAAAGAATACCACGACCCATCTAATTATGTCCCTCTCGGTTACCCCGAAGACCCAACCTTCCACGGAAACTTGGGTCACACCACCGAAAATCCTCTCGGAACAGAAACAGTCACAAACCGCCATGAAGACTTTTCAGCACCGGCCTATTACAAATTAATTGGTGGACTCCTTGTCGGCAGCATAATTCTCTACGGAGTCAACCACGAATCAATGTTTATACTCTCCCCATCCGGCGAACGTTCACACATAATAACCGAGTGGTTCCGTTGCCGAATGACAACATTTGCAGATATCGTAAAAGACAACCGAGTTTACGTTGCGATTCAGGAAGACGATGCAGATAATAGATTGATTGCACAACATGTTTACAAACGCCCGCATCGTTTTAAGTTCCCGGAAACTTTTGATCGTTGTTCGGATCATTTGATTGAGCCGGGAAGTCAAGCAGATCTTTCGGATATGAAATTTAAGTTTTCGTGGGAGGTTGATGATGAGATTATGGGCAAGCCGTACCCAAAGAATCAATAAATATATTTTGTTGAGCTTGCGAATTATAGTGAAATGATAAATTTTTTTATTCATGGCATATTGATAAAAAAAGGGGTATGAAATCGTTTGACGCGACAACGAAAATTCAAATTCAATTCCCGCCTACACGATACCAATTAATTTGTTTGTAAACCTTATAGAATTAGGCAATTCCCCTCTGTAATCAAACTCCGCTCCGTAATGTCCGTTAATCATGGTGGAATAATAAACAGTCCTGTCGCCGCAATTTTGGCCTATTGCCTGTCTTCAATTCTGATGACCACGACGAATAAATTAGTAATTACATTTTAATGGAATTTGGAAAGTTATGAAACTCATCTACGTCCCTTAGGTGCTGGCCAGTTTTGAATTCAAGATGAATTTTTTATTACTTGCAGTTCAGGTAAATATTTTACGTTTATTGTTTGTGGAATTACAGTAACTCATCCCAATTTCTTCAATTAGGCGGCAGTTACAGTTGTGCTTTTGGAAGTCTTTGTTAAATTAGGCCTCGTATCTCGAAGACCTTATAAGAGTGATGAAGCTCGACGATGTAGTCATCCTCATACCGATTTATTGTTTAGATTCAAGTTTACTTTCATTTATTGCCTTTAGGGTTTATTGTGTCGTTAGCGTTAGTAGCAATGATCTACACCGGCTCGAAAGCGCTACAATATCTCTCCATTCCTATATTCACAATCTTCAAAAACCTTACGATTATCATGATCGCGTACTCGGAGCTATTATTCTTCAACGGGTCGCCTGTAACCCCATTAGTTTTCGGATCATTTACGATGATGGTTTCTTCATCCGTTATCGCTGGTAAATCTCAAATCAAACAGCTAATACGAAAAACTAAACTAATCCAAATTTTGTTTAGGATGGTCTGATTTAGCAACTGGACAAATTTTCAAACCAGGAGCAAACCAAGTCAGCCCGTTCGTTTCATACGGATGGATGTTACTAAACTGTTTCACATCAGCCTTCTTCGCTCTAATCATGCGTTCAAAAATTAAACAAGTCGGATTTAAAGACTTTGACACTGTATTTTACAACAACTTACTTTCGATCCCGGTGTTGCTGATATTATCGTTGTCAATGGAACGACCAGAGTTTTATCGGACAAAGATGAGATATTTTGGAGATGGTGTAGAGAATTCTTCGGGGTTTACGAGTTTGTGTGTTGCGATTATTATTAGTGGAGTTAGCGGGTTTGCGATTAGTTATGGGAGTACGTGGTGTGTGAGAGTTACCTCATCGACAACTTACAGGTGCTTTGCTGAATGTTTATCGCTTTAATTTATTTATTAATATTGAATTTCCATTATCATGTAGTATGGTTGGAGCTCTGAATAAGCTGCCTATTGCGATTGCAGGAATGTTGTTTTTCGAAGACGGAAAAGTAACCGTCGCTAATGTTTCGAGCGTATTTATTGGTAATTTGCTGCTTTGAATCAACACTCATTTATCCTAATAATGATTGTATTGTAGCGTTTTTTGGAGGATTAGTCTACACGTATGCCAAAAACCGACAAAAAGCTGAATCCGCAAAGATATTACCTGTTACTAAACAAGATGTTGAATATTCAAAAGTGCAGTTGGACGAAAATCCAGAACTAAAAGCGTAAAAAGAAAAAACATACCAAAAAAAAAAAAAAAAAGTGGAAATTTTTTATAGTTATTTTATTTTTTGTAAATTTAAAAATATTTTTAACCGTTTTACAAAATAAATATGTTTAATGATAATTAGCTATTAATCCACAGTATCCATTCTTTCAAAATTTCCATTTCTTTTTGATATCCAGTTTCAAATCCGTATTCCATTTCGCGTTCCATGGTTTTATTTTATTCATCATTCGAAAACTCATCCGCCAACTACCGGCTAGAAACAGGAAACTGATTATTGCAATCGTAGGAAAACTTCCCGTCACATCTTCTAATCCGCTGTTTATGTTCATTCCAAAAATTGTCGGGACGAATAACCCCGCTGATAAACTGACAGTTGTCAACGTCGCAAGAAGTTCAAACTTCATGAGGCGATTCCGATGGTCGTCTTGAATTATTGTCGTTACAGTTTCTGTGGATTGTATGTTTGTCAGCGAATCCGTTAACGAATAAGACATTTCTTTAAGATATTCGGTGAATTCTCTTTCGAAAATAACTTGTAAATATGTTGAAAATACCTTCAAACATCATTATATAGTGCTCTAGTAATAACTCAATCTCATGGTCGTCAGAAATCTTTCTTGGATGTCCCGAGACTTTACTCTGCAAATACATACTCGCTAAATCCTCATCCCTGCAAATAAAAGAAACAATAATCAGACGTACTTAGATTAATAAAATACCTTACGATTTGAGTAATTTTCCAACGACTTCAGTTATACTCTCGACACGATGTTTGAGTGTTGTTAGTTGCCTTCTGAAATTCAAGAGTTCTTGTAATTTATCGGGATTCAGACTTTCGCCAAACGAGTCTAATAAGTCACTGATTTTTGGAAGTAGTTGTTCTTGCTCGTGTTCAAGTGCGTTTCTGTAGAGTTTTTGATGAATATCCTTTTGCAATTCGAATTTATTTATCGATACTCACATAACATGTACGAGAATTGCTTCTAGCGCTCTATTGAAGTTAAATTAAATCAATTCTTACTTTGCAATGTATCTGCATTACCGGAATTCATAGAAACCTTCCGTTGACTTTAATTTCCGCTGTAAATCGTTTGTGAACTGAGCGTGGTTGTGATTTGCCGCTGTATCCGGACTCGGATCAAAAAGCACAACCGAAGATGCTTCGGCATTGAAAATAAACCCATCAACATTCTAGCAAAACCTTCAAATTCATACACAGCGAGCTTACCAGTAATCAAAGCTTTCACATGTTCCAAATTCACCAAAATAGTTCTATCCCTTACAAGTATCGCCGGTAAAACATTTGAAAAACTCGTCGCACCCAATTTCCTAATATCTCGCGGTAACAAGGAGAACATCTCACACAACTCAGACTTTTTAAGTACTGGCAGCGGTTTTACGTTTCCTTTATCATCTAGTATTATCGCTGTTAGTCCAAGTAAGTTCTTTTGTGGTGTACTTGGCGTCGGTTCCGTGATTTCGAGCTCGATGTCTTCGAGATGTAAATGAGGAAGAGATTTTTGTTGAGGTGATGATACTGGGTCGATCGGTTTTATTGTGTTCTGTTGTCCTGATATTTCCTCTGTGAATGTGGTTCCATATATTCGATATGGTATGTGGGGAAATTTTAATCTGGACTTGAATGCATTTATTTGAAACAAGGGTTTAGCGTATCTGATTACGTTTTTCATTTCGGTGGGTGTGTTTGCTGTGAATTATATTTTGATTGGTTAAATAAAATGTTCTAGTTCGCATTAATCACTTACCTCGAATTGTGAAACTCGAAACATTTTAAAATGAAATATTTACGATGAATGAAATCAGCGCTGAGTACTATTCGATGAAACGATCTCTTCAATTGAGCAAATATATTAATTTGAGCGAGTAGTTTAACGCAATGCCCACGCAATAAGGAGTTGTAATTTTAGATTCAGTTTTAAACGAAAAATATGAGCTCAAAACGAATTTTGAATTAATGCGGAGAAAAAATTGGGAGCAATTGAAAACTTTTTTAGATTTATGGAATTTTGAGATATCAATAAATCAGTTAATTTTAATTTTAATTTTCTCTTTTGTTCTTAATTTTTTTTTGCATATTCCTTCTTGTTCAGAGAAAGCTGGTAAATAAGGTCTCAAAACCTTGAAAAAATGCTTGAGAGCGAACCGAAAAAACTTAGAATCCAGAATCGATTTTACCAGAGCTGTGGAAGAACTTTGAGCAAATGGTAATAAAAAAACGTCTCGGTAATTATTAAAATAGTTCCGAGTGGTTTTTTCTTTCTCAATATCGCATATTCCAAACCTTCAGAGATAGGAGGTTTATAAATATTTGTTTACGATGATCCAATCATTAAAATTACGTACCAAAAATGAAAATCAATTGCGAAACAATCGTTTCCGACAATGATAGAAAACAATGATCACACTTGCGATTTGGGCTGTAATATTAGGAATGTCGAATGTACTCATCAGCGGATGGTTGTTCTATAAATCTCTGTTACGGATGAATACTTACAAAGATAAACGGAAAACATTTATCATCATCTCAATTTTTACGACATCGAGTATATTCATCTCGCTGGCGACCAGATTTGTCGTGAACTTGATTGCTTATTGCAGCGGATATTACAATGAAGAATTTGTATCCAGTAGTTCCGAAGTTTCGTATCTGTACGTCCTTGCGACGTTTGCGTCAATGTCGTCAAGATGTTCAGGTAAAAAACACAACCAAAACACGAAGTAAATGGGCGTATCGCACTATAATGTCAATCGGGATTATTCTTGCATTTTCTTCATCAATCTTCTACATTATTTCGCTATTCAACACAATCTTTCGATTGGCAAATGCACTCCTGTTTGCATTTTATCTTGTTTATATCGCAATATCGGATATCATTTGCTCATTGATTATCGCTGCGTATACTTTCTTCCATAACGAAATTCTCGATAAATGTGTGGTTGATGACGATAAACTAGGACCCCAAACGAACTTCTTTGCGTCGGAAAAAAAATGTTCCAGCGAGTGCCCCACCAATCCGTCGCACTTCGATTATGTCCGAAATAAGAGGTCGCGCAAGTAGCATCAAGGATCCAATCCAAACCAGCAACCAACACCAAGATCTTTTTAAATACAATTTTTTCCGGTGGTCAAACGTTGATTGAAAACGAACTGCATCGCAGAAAGATGAAACTTAAGATAATTGTAATCATTGGACTTCAAATTTTTGTTTCTTTGGTTGCGGGAGTATTCACGGTTTTGGTGAATTTGCAGAAAGATAGGAAAGATGTGCGAGGAGTCATAGAGGCGATGTCCTTGATCGCGTTAGGGTTCCATTTTGGTTTAGGATGGTGGTTTTTGAATTTTTACAAGAATTTTTGTAATTGAGTCTCACAGAAGACTGTCTATTCATGTGCAGAAATCATTAACAGTAATTCAGGCGAATAAATCATCGAATACTTCATATATTAGAAATTATTAGATCGAAATTAGTATAATATTTCTTTTTAATACATATTAACATAAAAACTATGATGGATTAGAATCAACACATTATGCTTTTGTCAACTCGACCGATTCCATTGGCAGCTTATTTGATTCCATCGTCCCGGTGTCAATATTGGTGTATTCCTGTTTAATTTTCAATACCATGAGGGAATGTTGAACGTAATTCGGCCCGTCGTTTCGCTTGAACAGTGTGTGAATTGGACTCGGGTGATCAAAAATTTCATCGACTTCTTCAAGCGTTCTTCCTTTCGTTTCTGGCATCATCACGTAATAGAAAATGGTAACGAAAAACAAAAACGAAGCCGCCAACCAAGAAGACTACAAAAACATAAAAATTTAAAATGCAAAACAAATGAATAAAAATCTTAAGAATTTACTCGAAAGTCAATTAGTTTGTAAAAGGATGCCTGGATATAACTGGCAGCGATGTTGGCCGGTTTTAAAGTAAAATCGTTTAATGCTTTGCCCTTGGCTCGATAGTCATACGCAAGCAGTTCCGATTCGAACACGGAGTGAGCGGGACCCATTGGAGCATTACAAATTTGATACAACTGTTCGTCAAATATAAAAATAAGTAAGCGATTCCCAATTGAGTGAAAATTTTTAAACTTACGAATATGTTTGCAATGAATAACGCAACAAACGCAGTTCCTTTTGTGGCATGATAGCCCTCCATCGCGATCGGATATAGAAGAAACGATACAAAGGATGCCGCATAGGCTACCAAAACAGTTCTTCGTCGTCCCCACCTCTCCAAATATCCGCAAACCGTAAATGACCATATCATATTCACCATAGCGCCACCAAAAGTCAGCCCGGCTTTCACTTTGGGGTCGTTCAATCCAATAACTTCAAAGATTAGCGTCTCGAAAACGCCTCCGGTAATTCCCCAACTAAGCAGCGTCAGACCAGCGTTTTTGATGAGCAGTAAGAATACTCGACGTCGAGCGTTGGCAGTCGCCCACAGCGGTTTCATGTTATAGACATCCAAAACTCTACTGGAAGGCGCGCAATGTTTAAGAGCTTCGTCCAGTTCTTCCATCACGTTGGCAACAAACGATTCATCGGAAAGATTACAACCGACCCATTCTCGGATAATTTTTTCTGCCCCGGCTCGATCTCCTTTCGCAAATAGAGTTCTTTTCAAAAAAATAGCATTAAAATACTAAAAAAATTTTAAAAATGGAAAATACCTTGGAGATTCGGGTAAGAATGGAGTCATAATCAGCAACGCAATCGAAAACACAGCTTGAAGCAACGTTGGAATCCGCCATTGCCATGCATCGTCAGGAGCAAACGCAATCATAAATATAACGAGATTGTTGATGATGCTTCCCAATCCCCACGCCAATCCAAATAGTCCTCCAAAGAATGCACGATGTGCCGGATGTGAGATTTCCGCAGCATACTAAATAGAAAAAGAACGAGTATCAGTCGAAAAGATTCAGTGAACAATTCAATCGATTTGAGCGCATACCATAAAACTACACCCAGCAGAGACATCAATGGCAATAATCGTAATAAACCGTCCAATATAATAAAAGTATATCCGATCCTCCTGAGACCCAAACACAGTTCCAAACGTACTCAAAATAATCGAGATAGTCGAAATAATGCTCCCCCAATAGAAGGCAAACTTTCTGCCTCGGAAATCGTACATTAACGGCATAAAGATTGCCGCAATCATTCCTGAAAAGTCGGTTAGTGATTGGAAGGTTGCCAAGGCGACTGGATCCTTGCTGACGATGTCTCTCGTGAAGGAAGACAGGTTTGGGAGGTTCCATGATATGGATTGGTCGTATCCGCACGCAGTAAGTGAAAGGATTGCCGCCAAAACAGGGAACCAGTTCCTCCACATGGCCTACTCGAATAAAATCATTACGCATTGTTATAAAACTTTTTTTGATTCACTCATACCTTCGAATAAAGCTTTGGTACGTTTTTGTCCATATCAGTTGCGCGAAGTTTTTTCGCCGCAACTTCATCGATTTGTTGAAATTTAGACATGATAATGCGACTTTACATTATAATTTAGAAAGGAATCCTGAATAGAAAGTCGTTTTATAGCCGAGAATGACTGAAATCCCAGGAAAAACCAGGATGGCACGGGCTGCGTGATTTCTTTTTAATGAGCTGCGATGATTCACGACCTTAAATCTCTGAAACTGTATTATTCCGAAGTATTATTAGGGCAATCGTTCTTTCAGACTTACCTGCTACTTTTATCCGCATTGGATTTCCGATTCTTTTCGTCTTCAAGTTGATTTAGAATCATAAAGAAAGACCACTGCCACAATATCCGGGAGAATGATGGTGGATTTGAAAACAAACTGAATCGTTTATTATAACAAAGAAGAAAAAATAAATCTTAAGAGTATGTAATGTTTAATCGTAACTGATTTCCTCCAATTGAGCACCACCGGCAACAGGTTTATCAAGATCAAGGTAACTTCTAACATGTGTTGCTCTGGGATCCAATTGTAAACTAAAGGAAAAGAAAATCCATCAGAAACCTTTCAAAAAATCAAAAATTCAAAACAAATCATTACTCTCCACGAATCTCCTCTTGAACTTCCCCTCTGTATTCCGGTTGACTAAATCCACCACGTCCCATTCCTTGATACCCTCCTCCTCCTCTTCCACGACCTCTATACCCACCTCCGTTAACATATCCATTATGTGGCATCATCGGAATAACATAACCACCAGAATACCATCCCATCCCAGGCGCCATCATACCGTTCACGTTTTGGTTTGAATAAAATGCCGGAGGCGGTTGAGGAGCCGCAACAAACAATCCTTTATTACGATCGACGATAAATTGGTTAAAAAAGTCCACCTCGGTTTCAATCTCTTTCACTAAATCCGGGTGACCAAGAACCTTTGTTGATGGGTTTCCTCTAATGTGTTTGACTAAAAATTCCTCCGCTTTAAACAACTTCTTACAGGTTTCAATCGGGCATCGGAATCGTCCTTCTGAAACTCTCACAATTCTCTGCTTAATCTGTTCGTCGTCCGCTAATTTTCCTCCAAGCTTTACCAATTCTTCACCGGTCGGGAAAGATGTGCGAATTTTAGTTCGGATAGTAAGCAATTCAATTTTTCTTTCGGGAAACGGCACAATCGTAGCGGCTGACGCAGTTGCACGAAGTTGAATTGGACAACGTCTAAGAAAATCTTCCGGACTTATCGCCTCGTGCCCGGTGTAATAGTCATACCAGTGAACGCGACGCAAGTATTCAATATAAAAGTCAAGCGTCTTTTTCATAATGTCATGTTTCTCCGAATCGAATGATTTCAAGCGGTTTTCAATAGCAGTGATGCCGTCAAATGAGATTTGCTGGTCTAACGTTTGTGCTAGGGATTTAATAAGATTTGCGTCCATTTCAATGCGCTCCTTGGTGTTAAACTGGCTTGGCATAAGTCTTGTCTGTTTGTAAACTTTATGCTGAAGAGTAAAGTTTATCTCGGCATCAGTTATCTGTAATTCGCTTTTTAGAGGTTTAATCAAAGGGGGGGAAACAATTACTTGCCTTCAGTCCTTCCAACAGTTTCATATTCACTAAAAGTTTGGAATCGTCCTCAAAGACTACCCATCCGACACGAATAAATTTGCGAGTTGGGAACGGGTCGCTAAGAACCAAGTATTTGAAACCCTCCGTTTTTTTGCATTGCTAGACCAAACGAGTCAATAATCAGAAGATAACGATAAACCCTAATTACCTCCATCAGGATGCTTCTCTTAATATTTGGTGGGATGTTTCTGATGAATACGCTGGGTTCAATCTTAATCTCAACTTTCTCGCTCTCAACATCACTCGATTTCTTCGATTGCAATTCAACATACATATGATCAGCAGGAATATCATCATCATCCATTTTATCATCCTTGTCTTCCTGTTTATCAGCAGCAGCAGCAGCGGCAGCAACCTTTGAGGAACCTTCAACTTCATCAAACGAGATCGAGTCTATCCCTCCGCTTTCCAATTCCTTCAAAAACTTTTCGCCGTACTCTCTCTTTCTCGCGTTTACTTCTTCACGAATCGGCGCAGAGTCGACGCTGTGATATTTTTCTCTAAACCACGCCATGTCTTTATTGTCCGTGAAGAACTTCTCGTAGACCTTTTTCATAAACTCATCTCGATAATTCACAAACTTTTCGTTCAATTCGCCTTCATCCCACTCTTTCTTACGGTCTTTCTTTTGGAGAAACTCAATATACTGACGTTTGGAGAGAATGTAGTCAAACTTCAACGGGTCTTGTCCACTGCGTTCTCCATTAATATTTTTCAAGAAAATAACAAAAAAAACAAACAATTAAACTTACTCATTACGGTCCTTACGTCTACGATTGTCTCTATCTCGGTCGTTTTCGCGAGGACGAGAAGGTGCGTAACCATCTCTCTCGTAATTCGGAACGTAAGAGTAGTCTTGGTTAGGTCGAGGAGAAGTTGAGCGATAACGTTTTCCTAAACAGCCAAAAGCAAAGAAACGTTTAGGAATAAAACAAAATGTTTGAAAAACAAACGAATCTTTACGATCTCTGGAATCACTACGACTACTGACACGCTTTCTATCATCTCTTGTTTCTCTTCTTCCTTCTCTTTCATCACGAGGGTTCCGGTCTCTTCGGTCGTCGTAGGAGCTACTATAATGATCGTCTCGTTCGGATCTGAATTTTTGTCTTGGGGATGAGTCCCTCATTTCTTCAAGGTGTTCGTCGTCCATTTCAGATTCAAGAATACGTTATTCACGAATATGTAGGAAGCAACGCTCGAGACCTAGATTTAAAGATTGGTGGCATCAGGCAAACGACGAATTGCACGGTCAAGGGACGATTGAAATGAGAAAAAGTCAACAATTATATGAAATGAAAGTAAGAGCATTGAAAAAGAAAATTAAGAAGTTTGAGCGTTGAGAATTAAGAAATTTAAAAACAGACAACCTTTTCCAATTTTTCAGCTTGGTTGCTTGACGAGTCTGTCATTGTTCTTTCTTGATATCCCCAACATTAACTTTACTAATAAACTTTATTCATTAAATATTCATACGTAATGCGGATATAGCGTAAGTTTATGCAAACAGCAATTTCAATCCTGATCCCGCAAAGATCACTGGCAGGTTTTCAATACGGATTATTCATTCAAAATAATCTGTTTCACTCCATATAAGAATATCATAGAATTAATAAAAAAAGTCTTCATCCAATGAGTATTTCTCCATGTTTTCAATTTGTTTGTTTCTTCACAACTTCTGTCCAACGATAGCAGTAGCATTGTAATACGATTTGTTCACCGGACATTCGGCAACAGCATCCATTAGCATCTTATCATACTCTTCCGTGGTAACCGCAAACGCTTTGATCAAAAACGGCTTCAATGCCAATGCAGTTTGTTGAAAGTTTGCTAGATGCAAATCGCCAACTTGTCCACCCCATCCGATCTAACCATATGAACAGAATTATAACAATGGTAAGTATTTAAAACTAAGACACATACTGGGAAAGAACATGTTTTTTCTTTGACGATTTTTAGTCCTGCGTCAGTCATGTATTTATGAAGTTTCGAAGCTTTAAATTTATCGTGTTAGATGACGACTAGCATAAAAAAAGAACCATTTTCCTACCTATTTTTACATCAAACCCTCGGCTAATCATCGCTTCAGATGCTGTAAAAAAATTATTAGACCACACCGTACAAACTCGCATTATAAAGAAATCAGCACATACATCCTTGGTAGACTTTCCAATAATTAGGTCCAACGTTCATTGCATCCATATCAGGCTGTAAAAGCAAGCAAATTGCCGTACAATTCTCCACATTTTGAAAAACAAATACGAACCTCAGTCAATTCCAAATATCCACCAGGTTTTAAAACTCGCATACACTCCTTTATAGCGGTTACCCATTGGTTGGTAGTCAACGCAACAATCATTAATCGCATATATACACCATCAAATGTGTTATCTTCAACTAAAACCAAATGCATGAATTGCCCATCCGTATTGATATCATAAAAGGAAACTGTGACGTACATGGAAGTCTTTCAAGTACATTTCCTTCGACTAGAGTCATGTTTGGGAGCATATCTACCCCATCAAATGCATTCTTGGCCATATCCTAAAACATTTTTCAACCAAGTAAGCATAACCTAATATAATCAATTTAAACATTCACATTACCACTCCCCAAACGTGAGACAATGGATAAGAATACGCGACATCTCTCGTCCACGCGGCAGACCCACATCCAACATCTAAAAGTTTCAATCCATTTTGCATCATTTCGACATGTATAGGCATATGGAACTGTCTAAATTCAAAAACCCCCCGTTAATCATCATTCGAAATAACACACAGAATATAATCCGGAAATACATACTCATTAAATCCATATCGATACAACAAATGCACCATATTCAATCGATTTTGTTCACCAATATCAGCAGGCATAGGATACGAACTAGACTCAACCGCATGAAACCTTCTCCTCTCATCAACCCGCGTATCCCCATCAGAAGTCTCCGGTTGCCAAGTCTTTGAAATTTCCAAATTCACTTTTAAATGTGATTCGTTCGGTTCGTAGGGTGGAACGTGGTCAATGTTATCCATTTCTTCGTGGATTGGTGCGGTGGATTGCCCTGATGGTCCTCCTTTTGCGATATCGGTCCCAGCGTCTGTAGTAGAATTCACCGGGATTGGAATTTGCCCGTCGGGTTCTCCTTTGAAAATTTCCGTCTCTTGGTGTTGTTCACCAGCAACTGGTCCATCCGGCTCTCCCTTAAAGTCTTCTTGCTCTACAGGAACAGCCGGTACGAGTTGTGTTTCTACATTTTCCGCAATGACTTGCACATTCTCAACGGCGACTTCCTTGTCGACGACTACAGCATCGGATAATGCAGAATCTTTGTTCTTGTGTTTTCTACGAGCACGGGACGTTCGTCTGATTTCGTTGAATTTCGATGGAATGTTTCCCATGAACCAAAGAGATTTGATCCAGTTGCACAAGGCATGTGTGTGGTTGGATAGAATGTTTTAACCGCGGGATAACCTTGTGGGATTTATTTGTTTTCTGATTTAGAGATAAACTATGTAGAATGGAAAAAAAAATTTGAACTAGAAATGTAGTGATTCACCAAAAAAGTTGCGATCTGTGAATTAAAATCAGTGTGTGAAATTGAAATTTTTGTGTTTTATTGTTGAATTAGCGCAATCCTCCACAAATACAACGTTTGGGGGCGAGTTATAAGCTTGATGTACTGTATTGGTGCAAATTTAAATGTAATCACTGTGGATTTGCAGTTTAATTGACCAGACACCACCGTCAATAATTCACTTCATACTGCACTACACATTTTTAAAAGGTCGTTATTTCCGTTGCGTAATGGTGTCGTCTAAAAAATGTGGGAATCAAACATCCATCGTATTTTTCCACCAGCCAGTGATCTCCGTCGGCATGTCGTTTTAAAGGGATTTATCGTACCGATTTCCATAAATGTACAAAAAATTACCTCAAAGTCATTGTGATGTGTTTGATGAAAAAAATGTCAAAACGCACTTGCCGGTGGCTCCCCTAAGATCAAACAACTTTTATAAACAATCACGAAGTAAACTAAATCATAGATTAATCGCGAATAAAAATCAAGAAAATCTCCGCTAAAAACGCAAAGAAACGTCATATTAAGTGTATGTCGCACAAGCGGAAATGAATTTGGAGACTTGTTTGTGCGACATGTGAAACAACGGCCGCAATGAATTCGATATTAATCTGTTTACTTTGTTTATATTTTATCTTTATATCCCTAGTCTCTGCCGCGCTAAACGCTAATCCCCCGCGTTTTAATGCTATAAACCTCGCCCAGTTTCCTTACTACTCAACCCTCGACGATCCAGAGATAAATTTAGGTTCAACGTACCGCGTGTTTTGGAGTTTAGACGCTCCTGGTACCCGGGATTTATACCGAGCATCAGTTAATGCGTCAAAGATAATACGGCCGAAATCGTCAGTGTTTGGAGCAGTTCCGTTAACAGTGCAGAATTCGACTGTTTTACATTTCGCATTGGTTTTGGATATCACTAAAGCTCGTGCATTTAATGGATATTCGATTACGCCTGCGACAACGTCATCGAATGTGTGGATGGGTATTGCGTTTGGGGGGACAATGTTGGATGCGCAGTTTATCGTCGCGAATACGTTTGATACGGACCAAACATCAATTGTTCCCAGAAAGATCTTTGTCAATGAAAGAGCATCTCATGATGCCTATGGTCCACCTGTATGTATACAACGCACTCCCTTTCTCTCATTAATTCCTGATATACTGTTGATTTCAAAAGACTTTAGAACAATTTCCTGGTCCGCTTGGTATGATTCCCGTGAAAGCCGCAATCGAACAAAACTTTTTTATTGCCGAATTCCGATTGCTCACTACTGAGACACCCGTCACGTCGACAATGCTATGGGCATTCTCTGCAACTCCATACACAAATACGACAACATTACCACCATGGGGACAATTCCATGGATTGAACAAAGGTCGACAAAGTGTTAAATTCGCAGGCGGTCTAGCTTCTCAAACCCCCACGATATCACTCATTTACAACAAAGTTCACGCTGGCGGAATGTCTCTTGCTGTAATTCTGTTTTTAATCGGTTCAGCTTACGCAAAGTTTGGAAAACATCGCAGTGAATGGTTGATTATCCATGTTGTTTGTCAGTCGCTGGCGACTGTACTTGTCATTGGATTCTTTGTGTTGATGTTTAACAACTTGCCAAAGGTAAACAGTACTTGTAACTTCACATAGGTTACAAAACTCATCATCAAATTTAGCATCCAGAGAAACCACTTGGGATAGACGACGATAGTACACACGCAATTTTCGGAATGGTCGTAATTTTCTTGCTCGCCGTGCAAATCCTCTTAGGTATCGCAACATCCCTCTCGCTTCGTTTCGAATTTTTATCCTCGGCCCGAAAATTCCTCCGCATAGCACATCACTACTTTGCACTAACATTCCTCCTCCTAATCGCAATCCAAACATTCTTCGGTGTCCAAATCATGTATCCATTCAACGCCGATCCAACCCGCGGCCGCGAATTATGGGGGTTATTTATATTCGCTTGGTGTATAATATTCTTTACATTCGTCGCAATGGAAGTGATTTACCGCCACAAATACGTAAACGAAGAGACATTCGGGAATAAACTTGTCGGATTCTTATGGTCGATTACCTCACGAGTGAATATTCCGATTTTGGAACGGTTACGAAATAAGTTGGCTGATGATGACGTTAAGAAGGGTACGTTTAAAGTTTTGAATGTGCCGAAATATAAACCAGATAATTTCACGAATGTCGCCATGCCGGTTGCTGATTTACCGGTTGTGAAATCGAAAGTGGAGGAGAAGAGCGATCGCGCGAAATCAAAGTTGATGGAGAAGGCGATGGAGAGTAATATTGAAGAGTTGAAGAATTACACATGGGAAGATATTGATGAATGTACAAAGAAGGGTGAATTGTTGGTGATTGCTAATCACGAGTACGTTTACACACTGGCTCCGTGGATTCAATCGCATCCTGGTGGACAATTAATCCTATACAGTGTCGCTGGTACGGACATCACAAACGACTACTTTATGGAAAGTGGATTCGACAAGAAACACATTGAAGAGTCTGCGAAATCGAACGCCTCTAAGCGATCGAGTCTGAGGCGACGACTTAACGCCGGTGTCATGGAAGCGCAAACAATCAAAGAAAAAGCAGAAGTATTCGGATTCCCGTCCTCCCATGATATCGTGCAACAAGCAAATAAAGTCGGAACGCTAGAGAAAATGAAAGACAAAGACCCGAGATTGAAGATTGCCGGTTTATTAGATTCTGAAGTTAAGCATTTGATGAAAGCCCGACGAACACACGTTCACACGCAACTCGCGATCGAAAAACTCAGCACTTTACTCGTCGGTCGAATCAAAACACCTTCTGGTGCATCAAACCACTCGATATATGAGTATAAACGATACGCATTGGTTGCCAACACACTCGATTCTGTCTCAAAATCTTCAAACATCAAATCCGCTGATCCAGCTGGTCCGGTGTATCTGTTGAAATTCTGTATGCTGTATCCATCCGATATTCCCAACCCGATTGAATTCCTACCCGGTCAATGCGTGGAAATCCAAGTCAAACTAAACACCAAAAGTAACTCACAGTGGATTTCACGGTACTTCACTCCACTACGAGGAACGCTCCAATGCTTTGAGATTCTCGTTAAAGAAATTCCAGGTGGAGTGGTATCTCCGTTCTTAGTCAATCAAAAACCAGGCAACCGACAATTCCGAATCCGCGGACCATTCGGCACGCCCGTAATCGGACCATTCAAACCATTATCCCCTTCAATTCGCCCTGTAATTAAAACATCACCCAACTTGAAATTCCCTGAATCGGGTTTAGAAGACAAGTATATTTTCATCACCGTGGGATCTGGACTCACACCCGCTCTCCACTTGGTTCAATCATTGTTTCTGGCCGTAAACGTGCCGCTGGTAGTCCACACATCCTACGCAGCCCAAAACCCCGATGAAATAACACTAAGCGTCGGTGACATCGTTACAGTCGAACAACACATGTTTGACGGATGGGCCTACGGTCGCAACACCATCACAAAAACAGTCGGTGTATTCCCGTTACCAGTCACGTACCCACCATCAATAACAATGGACAAATCCGCTGCGTCAAGTTCAACCACAGCAAACTTAAAAGTCACGGGAAAAGTCCCACTGATAACAATCGTCCACGGAATCCGGTACACCGCCGACGCATTCGGGTTGACGACATTACGTGGAGCGATATTAGCGTACCCGGGAACGATAAAATTAATCCACGCGGTTTCACAACCGAATTTGAGTATTGAGGAGAATGGAGCAAGTAAAGACCCGGTTGAAGCTGATTTGCGAATTAAAAAGGCATTGTTTACGGTGCCGGGTGAGATTGATGAAGAGAATGGGATTTTACCTGGTACACAGATGGTGTATCCGAGGAAGATTGATTTGGAGATGTTAAGGGAAGTTTTTGCGATTTCACAGTGGGAGGAAGTTCAGCAGGGTGGGAAAACGGGGAAAGTGTATATTTGTGGACAGAATAACTTTGAAGGAATGATTTATGAGATGTTGGTTGATGGCGAGGAGATGGTTGACCATAATGAGGTGATTATGTTGCCGGATGACAGATTCTGTTGAATGTTTTTTAATTTTTATTTTATTCTGCAATCAAGTTTATTTTTTGCATGTTGACTCACATTCCATTTTGTTTATAATAAACCAACTGCATTTCTTCATATCAGTCACAAATGTACATCTTTAAATTAGTTGTGTTTATCAATTTTCAAAACTAATTTCATCGTCTGCAACCACAAATCCGTCTGCCTCATACTCATCATCCTCATACCCTTTAACTTTCCTTTTCACCACAACTCCCCTCAACGGACTCTTATTCACAGGACTCAACAAACTCCTTCCATAAAATGCTTGTCGCTGTGTCGGCCCTTCACTAATCGGCGTTTCATCTCCATCCACAACAACAAACCCCTTTAAATCTTCATCCAAATCAGACCCATCTGGTGAATCACTGCTAAGTCTTCGATTCTCATCAGAATCTTCATCTGCCTCTACTTGGAAAAACGGGTTACCATGACGAATCTTTTCCTTCGGCGGTCGTTTCGTACGCTTCGACTCACGAGGCTTTTGCCGGTTGAGAATCGGTGTATGTCGTTCTCGAGGTGGTTTCCGCGGTTGCTTGTACCTCGTGATTCTCGGTGTATGGAGAGGATTACTTTCAGAATCATCGCCATCATCATCGTCAAATTCAATATCATCGAAATCAATATCGTCAACGTCAATTCCCTTTCGGGTTAATCTCTTATACTGTCCTTTTGATGGCGTGTCGATCGTATCTGATTCTGATGAGAGTAGCGTATTTGCGTTGCGTTTAAGGTTTCGCTGGATTGGCGAGAACTCGAGCTCAAAGTCATCTTCTACGTCTGGTTGCGATGGGGAGGAATTAATTATCGCTTTTGCTCTTCCTTTTTTTAAAATGGGAGTCGGAGTTCGCGAATCTTGATTAGGAGTTACTTTGTGCGATATTTTCCGGTCAGGTGTTTTAAACGGAGTCTCTAATGATATAAAACAATTAATTAGACATAAATTGTAACTTTTCAAAGGTTACTTCAATACCCGGTACAATAATAGAATTTTCGGCAAAGGATACATTCAACTTCGCTTTTCGTGGAGTTTCAAACTCTTGTAATGAAATATCAATCAAATCCAGCGACGCATCATCCTTTGTTGTTTGCGGTTGAAAATACGGATCGATTTCGTCCCAGTTGATATCGTCTATATCCATGAGCGCTTCAATATCCAATCCGTCCGTGGAAAGATTCACGTCTGGTAAAGCTTCCTTCATTAAATTCATCGGTTCCTTCGGCGCGCTTTTGTTAACTTCAACTTGAACTTGAGGTGTTGCAGAGTGATTTAATAATTTCAAGAACCCGTTCAACGAAATTTCATCAGCGTTTCCGCCATCTTTGAATGCATTGCTCACGCCCCCGCTCAGTAACAGATTTCTAGTCACATTTAGATACGAACAAGCCGGATTGTGCGGCCACAGCAGCTGTTTCATCATGGGGGTATTTTGCAATGAAGAAATCACGGCGGTGTGCAGTGGTTCGGCGGCAGGGTTTTGCTGTAGGTTCGATGAAAGAGTTTGAGTTGGCAACCTGAACGGCAACGACGTCGTGTAATTCTTTCGAGATATTGGTTCACTCGATTTTTTCGTGGCAGCTTTCAACTTCATCAAAAACGGATTGTTGCCCTTCTTAATCGGAGAACTTAAATTACTGTCATCAAGAACAGGGTTATAATCCGCCACCAGCTGCGAAGGTTTGAAACTTTGGCTGCTGGTGCCTGCTTGCGGTGCACTTGCACCCTCATTAATCTCAAACACCGCATCATCAATATCGGACCCCAAAAGATCATCAATTCCCAAATCATTAAAATTTTCCCCTTCGTAAGAGTTATCCTGTTTGGCGTTATAGTCTAGCTCCGCTTGTTCGATTTGCTGTAACGAACGAGGTACATTGAAATTTGTTGACGGTACACGATATGAATCTTTAATTATCGCATCATTCCGCTCCGTGTAAACCGAATCATCCAAAATAACAATATCTTCATCAAGACTCTCGCTCCAATCGCGAACCTTTTCTTTTCCTTTTGCCTTACGCTTTCGTTTCTTGACTTCCGATGGCTCAGAAAACAGATCGTGGAAAGATTGTGTAGGATCGATATCGTCGGATTCGTCGCTCTCTGATTCAGATGACAGCACGGCGGTTTTCCGAGTCGGTGTTTGCTTCGGTTTCGGTGGTGAAGAGAACTCCACTAAAAAAAAATAAAAATGACATCAAAAAAGAATGTCATGAGATCTTACATTCGAAATCATTATTCGCAAGAAGTTCGGGTGATGGAGGTATTTGAGGATATTCAAAAAAATCTTGATCTTCAAAATCATCTTCTATAATCTTTCTCTTTCGTTTGTTTTTTTTGCTTACAGATCTTTGCACAGGTTCATCAACCACCAAGTCACTCTCCCGTTCCAAAATTCGCTCCATTCGCTCAGAAAACTTTGCTCCATACTCTTCATTGTCAGCTAGATCTTCGCCGTATTCTTCCGCTTGCGACGCAATCTGTAGAAAATCCATACACTTCACGAACGCCTTCGTTAATCTACTGCTTTTCGACGAGTGAACCGAAGTTTGCCAATGAGGATGTCGTGAAAGGTCTAACGGCGAGAAATCAAGAGAATCGCCATACGCAGAGACAAGCCCACCAAGATAAACTCGATTAAATTCCCGTTGCTGTATTTCCGTCAACAAACCGGCTGTAGAATCATTCGTCTTTGTCGTTTTCCGCCTCTCTTTCTTTCTTTCTGCAACTTTTTTAATCTCTAAAACTTTCTGCTCCTCGACTGGTTTGATTCCTCTGGGAAACATTCGTCCTTTTTCTTTATCGAATAAATTCAGCTTTCGTTTCGAATTCGTAAGCAGGTTTTGGACGTTTTTGTGCTGTGAGTGACTCTTCTTATACACTTCTTCTTCTTTCCCGCGCGATAACAGCGTTACCACCCTTCCTTCACGCTTTCTGCCAGTTCGTCCAATACGCTGCAGCATCCTCACCGGAGAACTTTGTGAATCAAAGCAAACAATTAAATCTACGTCACCAATATCCAACCCTTCTTCACCAATCGACGTACACACAAGAACATTGTAATTACCCTCTTGAAACTTTTTAATCACCTCTAATTGTTGCTTCTGCGTAAATCCCTTCCCAGTCGCTTTCCCTTGCCCGATAAACGGCATGACACGAATTAATGGAGAATGTTCGTTGAGATGTTGCGTTATCTCGTCCACACTATCACGATACTGAGAGAATATCATCGCCCGAGTTTCGGTAACTTCAGAATGTCTTCCTTCACGTCGCAGTTGATCAGACTCTTCTTTGTTGTTTTGGAAATGCTCTAATACGATCCCGGTCAACCGAGCGAACTTTGGGTGACTCGAGAAATCTTTACGAGCGAGTACAGAATCCATTGATTCTTTCAACCGCTTGAATTCGTTACTATTTATAATATCTTTGCGAGCTTTCGACGAATTCGCTTTGCATTCTTCGATGTAATTATTTATCGCACCCGCAAATGTTTTAATGCCGTGTTGGATGAGAAGGTTATATGCACTACTGAGGGACATCAAAACTCCAAAATAACCCTCCAGTTTCGCAATTAGTGAGTCGGCAAGCTGACCTCGCGCAGTTTTTCGAAACTTTTCGCGCGATGTAATCAATTTAAATCGAGTCAACACCGTTGGATCCGTCTCGTAATGCGCTTTATGGTTCACTAAAGCCTGAAGAAACGGGTTCGCGGCTTCAACGTATAATTTGCTTAATTGTTGGATTTCGGGTGACATATTGACAACGACAACATCTTTCTTTCGCAAATGGGTATATTTCTGCAAATCCATACTTTCTTCCGTTCGAAGTTCAATATTCGAGATACGCAGATTTGTAATGACTTGTTGAACCGAATCCAAATCTGATCCGGGAGTTGCCGTCAAAGCGAGTACTCTAAACTGGGCGTCAGCTCCAACAAGATACCGCACGACTTCGGTGTACGAGTGATTTCCAGTCGCTCGATGCGCTTCATCAACTACCAACAATACAATACTCGACCCGGGACAAATTTCATTTTTCAGATCGTTTTGTATAGACTGTGGGGTAACGTAAAATACTCTTTTGGTTTTCCAATATTCTTGCCGTTTCTGAGGATTAATCGTACCCGTTAATGTGATCGTATCTTCATCAGGAATCCCAGTGATACCATAACAAGCGGAGATTTGTTGATTTACAAGTGGTTTCGTTGGGGCCATAAAAATAATCTTTCCTTCAGGAAACCAGCGGTAATAATTATACATTACCACGGCGGCGATAAACGTTTTTCCAAGTCCTGTAGGCAAAGCAACAAGTGTATTTGAGAAAAGAGCTTTTGAAACGATTGATTCTTGGTATTCTCGCACTGTGCCGTAGTTTAAAGGGTATATCCATGTCTTTAGTGCTTCGTTATCGAGTCGATGAATAGATTGAAAAGCCGTGTCTGGTTCATCGTCTTCAATTATGAAATCCAAATTATCTGTTCGAAACAGCGAATTCGGTCCTTTTGGATTGATGTTCGATTGTGATTTTTTATTTTTAAAGATGCTATTCGAATTCTGAACGGTAGTAGCGACAGGTGTATTTTGTTTGGTTGTGGGAAATGTTTTCAATTGTTGAACGAAGTTGGAGTTTGACGAAGACGGTCGGGAAGGGTTTACACGAGATCGAATGGGCGGATTTGCTGTAGAGGTAGCGTAAGCTTCTACTTCCAATTGGTCCACTTCGATTATGTCCGAAATAAGAGGTCGCGCAAGTAGCATCAAGGATCCAATCCAAACCAGCAACCAACACCAAGATCTTTTTAAATACAATTTTTTCCGGCGGTCAACCGTTGAATGAAAACGAACTGCATCGCAGAAAGATGAAAATTAAGATAATTGTAATCATTGGACTTCAAATTTTTGTTACTTTGGTTGCAGGAGTATTCACGGTTTTAGTGAATTTGCAGAAAGATTGGAAAGATGTGCGAGGAGTCATAGAGGCGATGTCCTTGACCGCGTTAGGGGTTCCATTTTGGTTTAGGATGGTGGTTTTTGAATTTTTACAAGAATTTTTGTAATTGAGTCTCACAGAAGACTGTCTATTCATGTGCAGAAATCATTTAACAGTAATTCAGGCGAATAAATAATCGAATTCTTCATATATTAGAAATTATTAGATCGAAATTAGTATAAAATTTCTTTTTAATACATATTAACATAGAAACTATGATAGATTAGAATCAACACATTATGCTTTTGGCAACTCGACCGATTCCATTGGCAGCTTATTTGATTCCATCGGCCCGGTGTCAATATTGGTGTATTCCTGTTTAATTTTCAATACCATGAGGGAATGTTGAACGTAATTCGGCCCGTCATTTCGCATGAACAGTGTGTGAATGGGACTCGGGTGATCAAAAATTTCATCGACTTCTTCAAGCGTTCTTCCTTTCGTTTCTGGCATCATCACGTAATAGAAAATGGTAACGAAAAACAAAAACGAAGCCGCCAACCAAAAAGACTACAAAAACATAAAAATTTAAAATGCAAAACAAATGAATAAAAATCTTAAGAATTTACTCGAAAGTCAATTAGTTTGTAAAAGGATGCCTGGATATAACTGGCAGCGATGTTGGCCGGTTTTAAAGTAAAATCGTTTAATGCTTTGCCCTTGGCTCGATAGTCATACGCAAGCAGTTCCGATTCGAACACGGAGTGAGCGGGACCCATTGGAGAATTACAAATTTGATACAACTGTTCGTCAAATATAAAAATAAATAAGCAATTCCCAATTGAGTGAAAATTTTTAAACTTACGAATATGTTTGCAATGAATAACGCAACAAACGCAGTTCCTTTTGTGGCATGATAGCCCTCCATCGCGATGGGATATAGAAGAAACGATACACAGGATGCCGCATAGGCTACCAAAACAGTTCTTCGTCGTCCCCACCTCTCCAAATATCCGCAAACCGTAAATGACCATATCATATTCACCATAGCGCCACCAAAAGTCAGCCCGGCTTTCACTTTGGGATCGTTCAATCCAATAACTTCAAAGATTAGCGTCTCGAAAACGCCTCCGCTAATTCCCCAACTAAGCAGCGTCAGACCAGCGTTTTTGATGAGCAGTAAGAATACTCGACGTCGAGCGTTGGCAGTCGCCCACAGCGGTTTCATGTTATAGACATCCAAAACTCTACTGGAAGGCGCGCAATGTTTAAGAGCTTCGTCCAGTTCTTCCATCACGTTGGCAACAAACGATTCATCGGAAATATTACAACCGACCCATTCTCGGATAATTTTTTCTGCCCCGGCTCGATCTCCTTTCGCAAATAGAGTTCTTTTCCAAAAAAAATAGCATTAAAAATACTAAAAAAATTTATAAAAACGGAAAATACCTTGGAGATTCGGGTAAGAATGGAGTCATAATCAGCAACGCAATCGAAAACACAGCTTGAAGCAACGTTGGAATCCGCCATTGCCATGCATCGTCAGGAGCAAACGCAATCATAAATATAACGAGATTGTTGATGATGCTTCCCAATCCCCACGCCAATCCAAATAGTCCTCCAAAGAATGCACGATGTGCCGGATGTGAGATTTCCGCAGCATACTAAATAGAAAAAGAACGAGTATCAGTCAAAAAGATTCAGTGAACAATTCAATCGATTTGAGCGCATACCATAAAACTACACCCAGCAGAGACATCAATGGCAATAATCGTAATAAACCGTCCAATATAATAAAAGTATATCCGATCCTCCTGAGACCCAAACACAGTTCCAATCGTACTCACAATAATCGAGATAGTCGAAATAATGCTCCCCCAATAGAAGGCAAACTTTCTGCCTCGGAAATCGTACATTAACGGCATAAAGATTGCCGCAATCATTCCTGAAAAGTCGGTTAGTGATTGGAAGGTTGCCAAGGCGACTGGATCCTTGCTGACGATGTCTCTCGTGAAGGAAGACAGGTTTGGGAGGTTCCATGATATGGATTGGTCGTATCCGCACGCAGTAAGTGAAAGGATTGCCGCCAAAACAGGGAACCAGTTCCTCCACATGGCCTGCTCGAATAAAATCATTAAGCATTGTTTTAAAACTTTTTTTGATTCACACATACCTTCGAATAAAGCTTTGGGACGTTTTTGTCCATTTCAGTTGCGCGAAGTTTTTTCGCCGCAACTTCATCGATTTGTTGAAATTTAGACATGATAATGCGACTTTACATAATAATTTAGAAAGGAGTCCTGAATAGAAAGTCGTTTTATAGCCGAGAGTGACTGAAATCCCAGGAAAAACCAGGATGGCACGGGCTGCGTGATTTCTTTTTAATGAGTTGCGATGATTCACGACCTTAAATCTCAGAAACTGTATTATTCCAAAGTATTATTAGGGCAATCGTTCTTTCAGACTTACCTGCTACTTCTATCCGCACTGGATTTCCGATTCTTTTCGTTTTCAAGTTGATTTAGAATAATAAAGGAAGACCACTGCCACAATATCCGGGAGAATGATGGTGGAACAAGGTAAAACACGTTTGAAAACAAACTGGATCGTTTATTATAACAAAGAAGAAAAAATAAATCTTTAGAGTATGTAATGTTTAATCGTAACTGATTTCCTCCAATTGAGCACCACCGGCAACAGGTTTATCAAGATCAAGGTAACTTCTAACATGTGTTGCTCTGGGATCCAATTGTAAACTAAAGGAAAAGAAAATCCATCAGAAACCTTTCAAAAAATCAAAAATTCAAAACAAATCATTACTCTCCACGAATCTCCTCTTGAACTTCCCCTCTGTATTCCGGTTGACTAAATCCACCACGTCCCATTCCTTGATACCCTCCTCCTCCTCTTCCACGACCTCTATACCCACCTCCGTTAACATATCCATTATGTGGCATCATCGGAATAACATAACCACCAGAATACCATCCCATCCCAGGCGCCATCATACCGTTCACGTTTTGGTTTGAATAAAATGCCGGAGGCGGTTGAGGAGCCGCAACAAACAATCCTTTATTACGATCGACGATAAATTGGTTAAAAAAGTCCACCTCGGTTTCAATCTCTTTCACTAAATCCGGGTGACCAAGAACCTTTGTTGATGGGTTTCCTCTAATGTGTTTGACTAAAAATTCCTCCGCTTTAAACAACTTCTTACAGGTTTCAATCGGGCATCGGAATCGTCCTTCTGAAACTCTCACAATTCTCTGCTTAATCTGTTCGTCGTCCGCTAATTTTCCTCCAAGCTTTACCAATTCTTCACCGGTCGGGAAAGATGTGCGAATTTTAGTTCGGATAGTAAGCAATTCAATTTTTCTTTCGGGAAACGGCACAATCGTAGCGGCTGACGCAGTTGCACGAAGTTGAATTGGACAACGTCTAAGAAAATCTTCCGGACTTATCGCCTCGTGCCCGGTGTAATAGTCATACCAGTGAACGCGACGCAAGTATTCAATATAAAAGTCAAGCGTCTTTTTCATAATGTCATGTTTCTCCGAATCGAATGATTTCAAGCGGTTTTCAATAGCAGTGATGCCGTCAAATGAGATTTGCTGGTCTAACGTTTGTGCTAGGGATTTAATAAGATTTGCGTCCATTTCAATGCGCTCCTTGGTGTTAAACTGGCTTGGCATAAGTCTTGTCTGTTTGTAAACTTTATGCTGAAGAGTAAAGTTTATCTCGGCATCAGTTATCTGTAATTCGCTTTTTAGAGGTTTAATCAAAGGGGGGGAAACAATTACTTGCCTTCAGTCCTTCCAACAGTTTCATATTCACTAAAAGTTTGGAATCGTCCTCAAAGACTACCCATCCGACACGAATAAATTTGCGAGTTGGGAACGGGTCGCTAAGAACCAAGTATTTGAAACCCTCCGTTTTTTTGCATTGCTAGACCAAACGAGTCAATAATCAGAAGATAACGATAAACCCTAATTACCTCCATCAGGATGCTTCTCTTAATATTTGGTGGGATGTTTCTGATGAATACGCTGGGTTCAATCTTAATCTCAACTTTCTCGCTCTCAACATCACTCGATTTCTTCGATTGCAATTCAACATACATATGATCAGCAGGAATATCATCATCATCCATTTTATCATCCTTGTCTTCCTGTTTATCAGCAGCAGCAGCAGCGGCAGCAACCTTTGAGGAACCTTCAACTTCATCAAACGAGATCGAGTCTATCCCTCCGCTTTCCAATTCCTTCAAAAACTTTTCGCCGTACTCTCTCTTTCTCGCGTTTACTTCTTCACGAATCGGCGCAGAGTCGACGCTGTGATATTTTTCTCTAAACCACGCCATGTCTTTATTGTCCGTGAAGAACTTCTCGTAGACCTTTTTCATAAACTCATCTCGATAATTCACAAACTTTTCGTTCAATTCGCCTTCATCCCACTCTTTCTTACGGTCTTTCTTTTGGAGAAACTCAATATACTGACGTTTGGAGAGAATGTAGTCAAACTTCAACGGGTCTTGTCCACTGCGTTCTCCATTAATATTTTTCAAGAAAATAACAAAAAAAACAAACAATTAAACTTACTCATTACGGTCCTTACGTCTACGATTGTCTCTATCTCGGTCGTTTTCGCGAGGACGAGAAGGTGCGTAACCATCTCTCTCGTAATTCGGAACGTAAGAGTAGTCTTGGTTAGGTCGAGGAGAAGTTGAGCGATAACGTTTTCCTAAACAGCCAAAAGCAAAGAAACGTTTAGGAATAAAACAAAATGTTTGAAAAACAAACGAATCTTTACGATCTCTGGAATCACTACGACTACTGACACGCTTTCTATCATCTCTTGTTTCTCTTCTTCCTTCTCTTTCATCACGAGGGTTCCGGTCTCTTCGGTCGTCGTAGGAGCTACTATAATGATCGTCTCGTTCGGATCTGAATTTTTGTCTTGGGGATGAGTCCCTCATTTCTTCAAGGTGTTCGTCGTCCATTTCAGATTCAAGAATACGTTATTCACGAATATGTAGGAAGCAACGCTCGAGACCTAGATTTAAAGATTGGTGGCATCAGGCAAACGACGAATTGCACGGTCAAGGGACGATTGAAATGAGAAAAAGTCAACAATTATATGAAATGAAAGTAAGAGCATTGAAAAAGAAAATTAAGAAGTTTGAGCGTTGAGAATTAAGAAATTTAAAAACAGACAACCTTTTCCAATTTTTCAGCTTGGTTGCTTGACGAGTCTGTCATTGTTCTTTCTTGATATCCCCAACATTAACTTTACTAATAAAACTTTATTCATTAAATATTCATACGTAATGCGGATATAGCGTAAGTTTATGCAAACAGCAATTTCAATCCTGATCCCGCAAAGATCACTGGCAGGTTTTCAATACGGATTATTCATTCAAAATAATCTGTTTCCCTCCATATAAGAATATCATAGAATTAATAAAAAGTCTTCATCCAATGAGTATTTCTCTATGTTTTCAATTTGTTTGTTTCTTCACAACTTCTGTCCAACGATAGCAGTAGCATTGTAATACGATTTGTTCACCGGACATTCGGCAACAGCATCCATTAGCATCTTATCATACTCTTCCGTGGTAACCGCAAATGCTTTGATCAAAAACGGCTTCAATGCCAATGCAGTTTGTTGAAAGTTTGCTAGATGCAAATCGCCAACTTGTCCACCCCATCCGATCTAACCATATGAACAAAATTATAACAATGGTAAGTATTTAAAACTAAGACACATACTGGGAAAGAGCATGTTTTTTCTTTGACGATTTTTAGTCCTGCGTCAGTCATGTATTTATGAAGTTTCGAAGCTTTAAATTTATCGCGTTAGATGACGACTAGCATAAAAAAAGAACCATTATCCTACCTATTTTTACATCAAACCCTCGGCTAATCATCGCTTCAGATGCTGTAAAAAAATTATTAGACCACACTGTACAAACTCGCATTATAAAGAAATCAGCACATACATCCTTGGTAGACTTTCCAATAATTAGGTCCAACGTTCATTGCATCCATATCAGGCTGTTAAAGCAAGCAAATTGCCGTACAATTATCCACATTTTGAAAAACAAATACGCACCTCAGTCAATTCCAAATATCCACCAGGTTTTAAAACTCGTATACACTCCTTTATAGCGGTTACCCATTGGTTGGTAGTCAACGCAACAATCATTAATCGCATATATACACCATCAAATGTGTTATCTTCAACTAAAACCAAATGCATGAATTGCTCATCCGTGTTGATATCATAAAAGGAAACTGTGACGTACATGGAAGTCTTTCAAGTACATTTCCTTCGACTAGAGTCATGTTTGGAAGCATATCTACCCCATCAAATGCATTCTTGGCCATATCCTAAAAACATTTTTCAACCAAGTAAGCATAACCTAATATAATCAATTTAAACATTCACATTACCACTCCCCAAACGTGAGACAATGGATAAGAATACGCGACATCTCTCGTCCACGCGGCAGACCCACATCCAACATCTAAAAGTTTCAATCCATTTTGCATCATTTCGACATGTACAGGCATATGGAACTGTCTAATTTCAAAAACCCCCCGTTAATCATCACTCGAAATAACACACAGAATATAATCCGGAAATACATACTCATTAAATCCATATCGATACAACAAATGCACCATATTCAATCGATTTTGTTCACCAATATCAGCAGGCATAGGATACGAACTAGACTCAACTGCATGAAACCTTCTCCTCTCATCAACCCGCGTATCCCCATCAGAAGTCTCCGGTTGCCAAGTCTTTGAAATTTCCAAATTCACTTTTAAATGTGATTCGTTCGGTTCGTAGGGTGGAACGTGGTCAATGTTATCCATTTCTTCGTGGATTGGTGCGGTGGATTGCCCTGATGATCCTCCTTTTGCGATATCGGTCCCAGCGTCTGTTGTAGAATTCACCGGGATTGGAATTTGCCCGTCGGGTTCTCCTTTGAAAATTTCCGTCTCTTGGTGTTGTTCACCAGCAACTGGTCCATCCGGCTCTCCCTTAAAGTCTTCTTGCTCTACAGGAACAGCCGGTACGAGTTGTGTTTCTACATTTTCCGCAATGACTTGCACATTCTCAACGGCGACTTCCTTGTCGACGACTACAGCATCGGATAATGCAGAATCTTTGTTCTTGTGTTTTCTACGAGCACGGGACGTTCGTCTGATTTCGTTGAATTTCGATGGAATGTTTCCCATGAACCAAAGAGATTTGATCCAGTTGCACAAGGCATGTGTGTGGTTGGATAGAATGTTTTAACCGCGGGATAACCTTGGGAGATTTATTTGTTTTCTGATTTAGAGATAAGCTATGTAGAATGGAAAAAATTTGAACTAGAAATGTAGTGATTCACCAAAAAAGTTGCGATCTGTGAATTAAAATCAGTGTGTGAAATTGAAATTTTTTGTGTCTTATTGTTTGAATTAGCGCAACCCTCCACAAATACAACGTTTGGGGGCGAGTTATAAGCTTGATATACTGTATTGGTGCAAATTTAAATGTAATCACTGTGGATTTGCAGTTTAATTGACCAGACACCTCCGTCAATAATTCACTTCATACTGCAAACACACCACACATTTTTAAAAGGTCGTTATTTCCGTTGCGTAATGGTGTCGTCTAAAAAATGTGGGAATCAAACATCCATCGTATTTTTCCACCAGCCAGTGATCTCCGTCGGCATGTCGTTTTAAAGGGATTTATCGTACCGATTTCCATAAATGTACAAAATTACCTCAAAGTCATCGTGTTGTGTTTGATGAAAAAAATGTCAAAACGCACTTGCCGGTGGCTCCCCTAAGACAAACAACTTTTATAAACAATCACGAAGTAAACTAAATCATAGATTAATCGCGAATAAAAATCAAGAAAATCTCCGCTAAAAACGCAAAGAAACGTCATATTAAGTGTATGTCGCACAAGCGGAAATGAATTTGGAGACTTGTTTGTGCGACATGTGAAACAACGGCCGCAATGAAATCGATATTAATCTGTTTACTTTGTTTATATTTTATCTTTATATCCCTAGTCTCTGCCGCGCTAAACGCTAATCCCCCGCGTTTTAATGCTATAAACCTCGCCCAGTTTCCTTACTACTCAACCCTCGACGATCCAGAGATAAATTTAGGTTCAACGTACCGCGTGTTTTGGAGTTTAGACGCTCCTGGTACCCGGGATTTATACCGAGCATCAGTTAATGCGTCAAAGATAATACGGCCGAAATCGTCAGTGTTTGGAGCAGCTCCGTTAACAGTGCAGAATTCGACTGTTTTACATTTCGCATTGGTTTTGGATATCACTAAAGCTCGTGCATTTAATGGATATTCGATTACGCCTGCGACAACGTCATCGAATGTGTGGATGGGTATTGCGTTTGGGGGGACAATGTTGGATGCGCAGTTTATCGTCGCGAACACGTTTGATACGGACCAAACATCAATCGTTCCCAGAAAGATCTTTGTCAATGAAAGAGCATCTCATGATGCCTATGGTCCACCTGTATGTATACAACGCACTCCCTTTCTCTCATTAATTCCTGATATACTGTTGATTTCAAAAGACTTTAGAACAATTTCCTGGTCCGCTTGGTATGATTCCCGTGAAAGCCGCAATCGAACAAAACTTTTTTATTGCCGAATTCCGATTGCTCACTACTGAGACACCCGTCACGTCGACAATGCTATGGGCATTCTCTGCAACTCCATACACAAATACGACAACATTACCACCATGGGGACAATTCCATGGATTGAACAAAGGTCGACAAAGTGTTAAATTCGCAGGCGGTCTAGCTTCTCAAACCCCCACGATATCACTCATTTACAACAAAGTTCACGCTGGCGGAATGTCTCTTGCTGTAATTCTGTTTTTAATCGGTTCAGCTTACGCAAAGTTTGGAAAACATCGCAGTGAATGGTTGATTATCCATGTTGTTTGTCAGTCGCTGGCGACTGTACTTGTCATTGGATTCTTTGTGTTGATGTTTAACAACTTGCCAAAGGTAAACAGTACTTGTAACTTCACATAGGTTACAAAACTCATCATCAAATTTAGCATCCAGAGAAACCACTTGGGATAGACGACGATAGTACACACGCAATTTTCGGAATGGTCGTAATTTTCTTGCTCGCCGTGCAAATCCTCTTAGGTATCGCAACATCCCTCTCGCTTCGTTTCGAATTTTTATCCTCGGCCCGAAAATTCCTCCGCATAGCACATCACTACTTTGCACTAACATTCCTCCTCCTAATCGCAATCCAAACATTCTTCGGTGTCCAAATCATGTATCCATTCAACGCCGATCCAACCCGCGGCCGCGAATTATGGGGGTTATTTATATTCGCTTGGTGTATAATATTCTTTACATTCGTCGCAATGGAAGTGATTTACCGCCACAAATACGTAAACGAAGAGACATTCGGGAATAAACTTGTCGGATTCTTATGGTCGATTACCTCACGAGTGAATATTCCGATTTTGGAACGGTTACGAAATAAGTTGGCTGATGATGACGTTAAGAAGGGTACGTTTAAAGTTTTGAATGTGCCGAAATATAAACCAGATAATTTCACGAATGTCGCCATGCCGGTTGCTGATTTACCGGTTGTGAAATCGAAAGTGGAGGAGAAGAGCGATCGCGCGAAATCAAAGTTGATGGAGAAGGCGATGGAGAGTAATATTGAAGAGTTGAAGAATTACACATGGGAAGATATTGATGAATGTACAAAGAAGGGTGAATTGTTGGTGATTGCTAATCACGAGTACGTTTACACACTGGCTCCGTGGATTCAATCGCATCCTGGTGGACAATTAATCCTATACAGTGTCGCTGGTACGGACATCACAAACGACTACTTTATGGAAAGTGGATTCGACAAGAAACACATTGAAGAGTCTGCGAAATCGAACGCCTCTAAGCGATCGAGTCTGAGGCGACGACTTAACGCCGGTGTCATGGAAGCGCAAACAATCAAAGAAAAAGCAGAAGTATTCGGATTCCCGTCCTCCCATGATATCGTGCAACAAGCAAATAAAGTCGGAACGCTAGAGAAAATGAAAGACAAAGACCCGAGATTGAAGATTGCCGGTTTATTAGATTCTGAAGTTAAGCATTTGATGAAAGCCCGACGAACACACGTTCACACGCAACTCGCGATCGAAAAACTCAGCACTTTACTCGTCGGTCGAATCAAAACACCTTCTGGTGCATCAAACCACTCGATATATGAGTATAAACGATACGCATTGGTTGCCAACACACTCGATTCTGTCTCAAAATCTTCAAACATCAAATCCGCTGATCCAGCTGGTCCGGTGTATCTGTTGAAATTCTGTATGCTGTATCCATCCGATATTCCCAACCCGATTGAATTCCTACCCGGTCAATGCGTGGAAATCCAAGTCAAACTAAACACCAAAAGTAACTCACAGTGGATTTCACGGTACTTCACTCCACTACGAGGAACGCTCCAATGCTTTGAGATTCTCGTTAAAGAAATTCCAGGTGGAGTGGTATCTCCGTTCTTAGTCAATCAAAAACCAGGCAACCGACAATTCCGAATCCGCGGACCATTCGGCACGCCCGTAATCGGACCATTCAAACCATTATCCCCTTCAATTCGCCCTGTAATTAAAACATCACCCAACTTGAAATTCCCTGAATCGGGTTTAGAAGACAAGTATATTTTCATCACCGTGGGATCTGGACTCACACCCGCTCTCCACTTGGTTCAATCATTGTTTCTGGCCGTAAACGTGCCGCTGGTAGTCCACACATCCTACGCAGCCCAAAACCCCGATGAAATAACACTAAGCGTCGGTGACATCGTTACAGTCGAACAACACATGTTTGACGGATGGGCCTACGGTCGCAACACCATCACAAAAACAGTCGGTGTATTCCCGTTACCAGTCACGTACCCACCATCAATAACAATGGACAAATCCGCTGCGTCAAGTTCAACCACAGCAAACTTAAAAGTCACGGGAAAAGTCCCACTGATAACAATCGTCCACGGAATCCGGTACACCGCCGACGCATTCGGGTTGACGACATTACGTGGAGCGATATTAGCGTACCCGGGAACGATAAAATTAATCCACGCGGTTTCACAACCGAATTTGAGTATTGAGGAGAATGGAGCAAGTAAAGACCCGGTTGAAGCTGATTTGCGAATTAAAAAGGCATTGTTTACGGTGCCGGGTGAGATTGATGAAGAGAATGGGATTTTACCTGGTACACAGATGGTGTATCCGAGGAAGATTGATTTGGAGATGTTAAGGGAAGTTTTTGCGATTTCACAGTGGGAGGAAGTTCAGCAGGGTGGGAAAACGGGGAAAGTGTATATTTGTGGACAGAATAACTTTGAAGGAATGATTTATGAGATGTTGGTTGATGGCGAGGAGATGGTTGACCATAATGAGGTGATTATGTTGCCGGATGACAGATTCTGTTGAATGTTTTTTAATTTTTATTTTATTCTGCAATCAAGTTTATTTTTTGCATGTTGACTCACATTCCATTTTGTTTATAATAAACCAACTGCATTTCTTCATATCAGTCACAAATGTACATCTTTAAATTAGTTGTGTTTATCAATTTTCAAAACTAATTTCATCGTCTGCAACCACAAATCCGTCTGCCTCATACTCATCATCCTCATACCCTTTAACTTTCCTTTTCACCACAACTCCCCTCAACGGACTCTTATTCACAGGACTCAACAAACTCCTTCCATAAAATGCTTGTCGCTGTGTCGGCCCTTCACTAATCGGCGTTTCATCTCCATCCACAACAACAAACCCCTTTAAATCTTCATCCAAATCAGACCCATCTGGTGAATCACTGCTAAGTCTTCGATTCTCATCAGAATCTTCATCTGCCTCTACTTGGAAAAACGGGTTACCATGACGAATCTTTTCCTTCGGCGGTCGTTTCGTACGCTTCGACTCACGAGGCTTTTGCCGGTTGAGAATCGGTGTATGTCGTTCTCGAGGTGGTTTCCGCGGTTGCTTGTACCTCGTGATTCTCGGTGTATGGAGAGGATTACTTTCAGAATCATCGCCATCATCATCGTCAAATTCAATATCATCGAAATCAATATCGTCAACGTCAATTCCCTTTCGGGTTAATCTCTTATACTGTCCTTTTGATGGCGTGTCGATCGTATCTGATTCTGATGAGAGTAGCGTATTTGCGTTGCGTTTAAGGTTTCGCTGGATTGGCGAGAACTCGAGCTCAAAGTCATCTTCTACGTCTGGTTGCGATGGGGAGGAATTAATTATCGCTTTTGCTCTTCCTTTTTTTAAAATGGGAGTCGGAGTTCGCGAATCTTGATTAGGAGTTACTTTGTGCGATATTTTCCGGTCAGGTGTTTTAAACGGAGTCTCTAATGATATAAAACAATTAATTAGACATAAATTGTAACTTTTCAAAGGTTACTTCAATACCCGGTACAATAATAGAATTTTCGGCAAAGGATACATTCAACTTCGCTTTTCGTGGAGTTTCAAACTCTTGTAATGAAATATCAATCAAATCCAGCGACGCATCATCCTTTGTTGTTTGCGGTTGAAAATACGGATCGATTTCGTCCCAGTTGATATCGTCTATATCCATGAGCGCTTCAATATCCAATCCGTCCGTGGAAAGATTCACGTCTGGTAAAGCTTCCTTCATTAAATTCATCGGTTCCTTCGGCGCGCTTTTGTTAACTTCAACTTGAACTTGAGGTGTTGCAGAGTGATTTAATAATTTCAAGAACCCGTTCAACGAAATTTCATCAGCGTTTCCGCCATCTTTGAATGCATTGCTCACGCCCCCGCTCAGTAACAGATTTCTAGTCACATTTAGATACGAACAAGCCGGATTGTGCGGCCACAGCAGCTGTTTCATCATGGGGGTATTTTGCAATGAAGAAATCACGGCGGTGTGCAGTGGTTCGGCGGCAGGGTTTTGCTGTAGGTTCGATGAAAGAGTTTGAGTTGGCAACCTGAACGGCAACGACGTCGTGTAATTCTTTCGAGATATTGGTTCACTCGATTTTTTCGTGGCAGCTTTCAACTTCATCAAAAACGGATTGTTGCCCTTCTTAATCGGAGAACTTAAATTACTGTCATCAAGAACAGGGTTATAATCCGCCACCAGCTGCGAAGGTTTGAAACTTTGGCTGCTGGTGCCTGCTTGCGGTGCACTTGCACCCTCATTAATCTCAAACACCGCATCATCAATATCGGACCCCAAAAGATCATCAATTCCCAAATCATTAAAATTTTCCCCTTCGTAAGAGTTATCCTGTTTGGCGTTATAGTCTAGCTCCGCTTGTTCGATTTGCTGTAACGAACGAGGTACATTGAAATTTGTTGACGGTACACGATATGAATCTTTAATTATCGCATCATTCCGCTCCGTGTAAACCGAATCATCCAAAATAACAATATCTTCATCAAGACTCTCGCTCCAATCGCGAACCTTTTCTTTTCCTTTTGCCTTACGCTTTCGTTTCTTGACTTCCGATGGCTCAGAAAACAGATCGTGGAAAGATTGTGTAGGATCGATATCGTCGGATTCGTCGCTCTCTGATTCAGATGACAGCACGGCGGTTTTCCGAGTCGGTGTTTGCTTCGGTTTCGGTGGTGAAGAGAACTCCACTAAAAAAAAATAAAAATGACATCAAAAAAGAATGTCATGAGATCTTACATTCGAAATCATTATTCGCAAGAAGTTCGGGTGATGGAGGTATTTGAGGATATTCAAAAAAATCTTGATCTTCAAAATCATCTTCTATAATCTTTCTCTTTCGTTTGTTTTTTTTGCTTACAGATCTTTGCACAGGTTCATCAACCACCAAGTCACTCTCCCGTTCCAAAATTCGCTCCATTCGCTCAGAAAACTTTGCTCCATACTCTTCATTGTCAGCTAGATCTTCGCCGTATTCTTCCGCTTGCGACGCATTCTGTAGAAAATCCATACACTTCACGAACGGCTTCGTTAATCTACTGCTTTTCGACGAGTGCACCGAAGTTTGCCAATGAGGATGTCGTGAAAGGTCTAACGGCGGGAAATCAAGAGAATCGCCATACGCAGAGACAAGCCCACCAAGATAAACTCGATTAAATTCCCGTTGCTGTATTTCCGTCAACAAACCGGCTGTAGAATCATTCGTCTTTGTCGTTTTCCGCCTCTCTTTCTTTCTTTCTGCAACTTTTTTAATTCTAAAACTTTCTGCTCCTCGACTGGTTTGATTCCTCTGGGAAACATTCGTCCTTTTACTTTATCGAATAAATTCAGCTTTCGTTTCGAATTCGTAAGCAGGTTTTGGACGTTTTTGTGCTGTGAGTGACTCTTCTTATACACCTCTTCTTCTTTCCCGCGCGATAACAGCGTTACCACCCTTCCTTCACGTTTTCTGCCAGTTCGTCCAATACGTTGCAGCATCCTCACCGGAGAACTTTGTGAATCAAAGCAAACAATTAAATCTACGTCACCAATATCCAACCCTTCTTCACCAATCCACGTACACACAAGAACATTGTAATTACCCTCTTGAAACTTTTTAATCACCTCTAATTGTTGCTTCTGCGTAAATCCCTTCCCAGTCGCTTTCCCTTGCCCGATAAACGGCATAACACGAATTAATGGAGAATGTTCATTGAGATGTTGCGTTATCTCGTCCACACTATCACGATACTGAGAGAATATCATCGTCTGAGTTTCGGTAACTTCAGAATGTCTTCCTTCACGTCGCAGTTGATCAGACTCTTCTTTGTTGTTTTGGAAATGCTCTAATACGATCCCGGTCAACCGAGCGAACTTTGGGTGACTCGAGAAATCTTTACGAGCGAGTACAGAATCCATTGATTCTTTCAACCGCTTGAATTCGTTACTATTTATCTTTGCGAGCTTTCGACGAATTCGCTTTGCATTCTTCGATGTAATTGTTTATCGCACCCGCAAATGTTTTAATGCCGTGTTGGATGAGAAGGTTATATGCACTGCTGAGGGACATCAAAACTCCAAAATAACCCTCCAGTTTCGCAATTAGTGAGTCGGCAAGCTGACTTCGTGCAGTTTTTCGAAACTTCTCACGCGATGTAATCAATTTAAATCGAGTGAACACCGTTGGATCCGTCTCGTAATGCGCTTTATGGTTCACTAAAGCCTGAAGATACGGGTTCGCGGCATCAACGTATAATTTGCTTAATTGTTGGATTTCGGGTGACATATCGACAACGACAACATCTTTCTTTCGCAAATGGGTATATTTCTGCAAATCCATACTTTCTTCCGTTCGAAGTTCAATATTCGAGATACGCAGATTTGTAATGACTTGTTGAACCGAATCTAAATCTGATCCGGGAGTTGCCGTCAACGCGAGTACTCTAAACTGGGCGTCCGCTCCAACAAGATACCGAACGACTTCGGTGTACGAGTGATTTCCAGTCGCTCGATGCGCTTCATCAACTACCAACAGCACAATACTCGACCCGGGACAAATTTCATTTTTCAGATCGTTTTGTATAGACTGTGGGGTAACGTAAATACTCTTTTGGTTTTCCAATATTCTTGCCGTTTCTGAGGATTAATCGTACCCGTTAATGTGATCATATCTTCATCAGGAATCCCAGTGATACTATAACAAGCGGAGATTTGTTGATTTACAAGTGGTTTCGTTGGGGCCATAAAAATAATCTTTCCGTCAGGAAACCAGCGGTAATAATTATACATTACCACGGCGGCGATAAATTTTTTTCCAAGTTCTGTAGGCAAAGCAACAAGTGTATTTGAGAAAAGAGCTTTTGAAACGATTGATTCTTGGTATTCTCGCACTGTGCCGTAGTTTAAAGGGTATATCCATGTCTTTAGTGCTTCGTTATCGAGTCGATGAATAGATTGAAAAGCCGTGTCTGGTTCATCGTCTTCAGTTATGAAATCCAAATTATCTGTTCGAAACAGCGAATTCGGTCCTTTTGGATTGATGTTCGATTGTGATTCTTTATTTTTAAAGATGCTATTCGAATTCTGAACGGAAGTGATGACAGGTGTATTTTGTTTGGTTGTGGAAAATGTTTTCAATTGTTGAACGAAGTTGGAGTTTGACGAAGACGGTCGGGAAGGGTTTACACGAGATCGAATGGGCGGATTTGCTGTAGAGGTAGCGTAAGCTTCTACTTCCAATTGGTCCAAGTCAATTCCATCGAAAAACGAATCTCCAAATTCATCACTCATGCTCCGCCATTAGCAAGTTTATTCAGAACAATTCAACACTGTATTTGTTTAAATTCTTACATTTATTAGTAAAAATGAATTTTAGTTGATTTATTTCTTGATGTGAAGTTGTGATTCATTATGATAGAAATCATTTCAAAACCATTATCATGTTCGAAATTTTGCAACAAGAAAATAACATATTTTACAAATGACAGATCACTTAATGTCCCGCGATCTGTTTAGGAGCATACGGCTCTTCCAAATGATTCACATCATCCTCAGAAAGTTTCAACCTGCAACGAAAACATGAGAATCGATTCAACAGGAAGAAAAACGAATATCAAACATACTTTAGAGCTTCCAATGCATCATTAAGATATTCTTCCTTCCCAATTCCAACAATCGGAGCAGTCACGACCTTTTTCGAGTAGATCCACGCCAACGCAACCATCGCCGGTGAAATAATTTTACGAATAACTCCATCCTTATTCAATTCATTCTCTTTGGTCATTCTTTCCGCAATATTCACAACCCTTTCAACAATAATATCGTCTTGATTGTTTTGGTTCGACAAGAATCGATCGCGATTAATGTCGCTGGTGGAACGGATGGTTTGGCCCTTTTTCTTTCCACTTAAAACTCCACGAGCAAGTGGAGACCACGGGATACAAGCAATCCCTTGGTCGACCAACAGAGGAAGCATTTCTCTTTCTTCACTGTGATATAACACTAATTTAGAGCATTAGATCAAAATAGTTGCACAAGGACAAACACTGCTTACATTTGTAAAATTTTGCATCGAGACAAACTTTGCCCATCCGTTTTTCTCTGCAACGGCATTCATTTTCGCGAATTGCCACGCATACATTGATGAAGCGTTGCAACAACAAAATAAAACGCATTAATCAAATCTTTCATATCATCTGAGCAAACTTACCCAATATATTGAACTTTTCCCCCATCGAACCAAGTCATTAAGAGCTTCCATCGTGTCTTCTACAGGAGTATTTGGCTCGAATCTGTGGATTTGGTATAAATCGATATAATTCGTTCCCAAACGCCACAAACTTTTCTCGACGGCTTCCAAGATATGTTTTCGAGACAATCCGCCTTGGTTAATGAGTTTCGGTGATGGTGCGTCTTGTCGAAAT
>JADGJK010000158.1:0-48812 GCA_027600645.1 Nowakowskiella sp. JEL0407 | reverse complement strand
TAGATCTATAAAAATGTTCAAAGTCCAAAATGTCCAAATGTCCATTTCCAACTGCTTTAATATACATAAACTTTTTACAAGTTCCTCAATATTGTATGTTGAAATTCTGAGCAATAGTAGCAAATGCTAAGAAATTACCTATGTATTATATAATGTATATAATATTTTGAAATGCTGGGAACCTTAACTCTGCTAAAGTAATTCTTTTTATCAAATATTTTCCATCAAACCTTAATTGAAACTTTTGCAAGTATTCATTGAAAGTATTGATCTATTCGATATCTAATTTTCCTTAAATAGTCGTCTCACCAACTAATATTTACTGTAATTGCAAACAGTTTGAGATTAATAACATTTTCTCTGTACAATAGCAGCTGTTTGAGCAATCAAAAATGCTTGACTTTATCAGATACCTTAAGATATTAGCAGAGAACAGATAGGGACATATTGCTGAGTTCCTTTTGCTTAAATTTTGCAAATGATATTAATTGGAACTTAACACTGAGCCATAAGGTTAACAAAATGGCTAGGGAATTTATAAGTTTAAAGTGATCAAATTACCTATTCCAACTATATTTTTACTTTTTTGTTCGGAATATTAGTGTAGTATTGTTAAATTATAGCAATTTCAGTTGAAACATAATTTTTCAATAATAAATTTTCTTATAAAGAAACTCTTATTTAAATTGTTCTCATTACATTTTTCAAATATTAAGTTAAAAAGTTAATGCTTGTGAATTTAGTTTGGGGAAATTGAAATTGAATTGTGAACAACCATTAGGATTTTAGAGACAGTGTTGGTTGAAATTAAAAGAACATTTTTATTGTTCATTTCTTTTGATAACCTGATTTTTGTTCTTTAATTTAGCTATATACTATAATGAGTAATAATGAAACGTGCCTAAACAATGCTTAAAACAAAAAGAAATATTCAGCACAAACACAAAAACAAATACAATTGTTAAGAAAGCTCAAAAAGCAATTTCAAACATTTAGAACATACTGCGCATTTTTACAATAATATAATAGAACAGAGGAATTACCCAGAATGCTAATTGATAATAATAAGTCAAAACCAGTACAATTTATTTTTAAGAGAAAATCTGACATTAGCTGATGATCAGAATCATGTTTAACCAGGATTTTGATAATACATTAATTAATGATCTATTATAATCAATTACAGAGAGAGAAATTTAAGACAAATAGAAATTAAATTATTAAAAAAAGGCTTCAAGACCCAGTGCTTTGGTCAGAAAAAGTGAAACTAGCAATAAATTTACACAATTTGAACAATAAAAGAATAAATTGCAACACATATAAAAACAACAACTAAGTCATTTACAAAATACATTTAACAAAAAAAAATTTCTTTTAATTCAATTTTTGGGAGTAACTCTTATATCACCACAACTTCATTTTTTTGATCACAATAGATTTTTATTTGTCCCTTCCATTGAGAAAATGAATCTCAGCACATTTTAAACTTTGAAGATTTTTTACTTTATTGTTTTTATAACTAATTTTTTACACATTCAATTTTGTGTATTATTTTGTTTTTGTGACTTAAGCCCTTTTTGCATTTTGGTTTTTTTGGCTGTTACTATGTCCTTCATTTTTGATGAGCCTGAGTAAAAATTTCAAATCTTAATTTTGAAACTTTTAAAAATTGCCTCTTATTTATCTGACTGAAAAATATCAAATTGCAAATGTTCCATATTTGAGTTCACACAAATGAATGCAATTATATTATACTTTGGTTTTTTTTCAACTATTTCCTTATCACACTGAAAATGTTTTAAATTTTTTAAAATTGCAGTTTTGATTTTCAATCAAGGACAAAATTAAAATTGTGATTGAATAAGAAGTTTTTTTCCATTATTCATGGCTTTGTTTATTTTTCAAGAAAGAAAATAATCAGAATTTATTTCCTTTTTCTTTGCTTCTTTTGAATCCCACCCTTGGGACCTTTTCTTTTGTTAGAATCATGAACTGCCTTGATCTTCATCTTCTTGGCACTGAAACCACTCATGTCATTTGTACTATCTGCCGTGTTACTTTTCAAGTTTCGTTTTCTCCCGCCAAATCCAAACTTGCCATCCTTAAATTCTCGCTTCGAACTCTTCTTGACATCCTTCTTTACTTTCTTGCGCTCCGGCTTTGCATCATGATCAACTTCAACTCCAAACATATCATCTCCATCCCCTCCATCACCGCCATCTTCATCAATACCCACAGCACCAGAACCCTTCTTTTTCTTGGCCACTGTAACCTTCTCCATATTCGCCTTCTTTTCTTTAATCCTCTCCAACTGTTTCTCAACTTGCACTTTCTTTCCAAACTTCTTTGCCTCACGCTGCTTCTTTGCATTCTCGGAAGCAATGATCTGTTGCTGCTCGTCCAACAACCGCTGTCGGATTTTCGCCATATGCTCGTCAGATTTTACCATTTCGGCGTAGTAATCATCCGGTCGCGAAAACTTGACACCGAGCGATACAATCTTCTTCCGTCCTTCTTCAGCCGCGTACAGCGCTTGTTGAATAAATGCGAGTTCTCGTTTCAAATCATCGCGAACAAAGGATTTGAGTTCATCAGGATCGCTGGCTGGCAATGTGCGAGTTTTTGTGGTAATGACCATGGTTTCAATCCACGGAACGTCTAATTTTATATTGTTTAACGCACGTTTCATTGCTTGCTATTAGACAATTTAAAATATTGATAACAATATAAAGTTCAAAAGTGGAAAACCAACCTCGTTGTTGTAAAATTTCTTTTCAGGAGCAGTCTCTTTTTTCGGTATCTCTTTTTGTCCACTCTTTTCATCCATCATCTCCAAGTAAGCAGCAAGCTCCGCCTCTTCTTCGGGATCCAAATCAGAACCATCATCCACGATGCCATCGCCCTCAGAATCATCGTCCAACTCATCTTCGCTATCAACCTTCGTGGATTGCGGAACCTCTCGCAACTTTCTCTTCTTAATCTTTTCAATCTCCTCCTGTAAAGCCTTTTTATTCGCCTTCTTTTTGTTTGGAGGTGCGAAAGTTAGTGATTCAGGGTTGACTGAAATTCCGTCGTCGAGATTTTGAGAGGCAATGAATGCGGCAATTGAATCAGCACCGCTATCTTTTTCGTCGTCGTCTGCGCGGGATCGTTTATGCTTCGTTGAAGACTTTGGCAGTTTCCGCATTTTTTTTTTTTTTTGTTGACAACTTCGACCTGCGCCTTTTGTCCTGGAATTGAACATTGCCAACGATAGCACAATTCAACTTTCAAGTTCTATGTTTAAATGACCAATTACCAGGCATTTGGGACCACTAGCAAGTGAAAATTTTTATACTATTTCCATTTGACGGAATCCAAAAAAGTATATAGCGGCCGCAGGTTATTTACTGAGCTAGTTCAAGTTCGGAAATTCCGTGGTCGAAGAAAATGAAAATTTTACGAATTGTTCATGCTTTTTGTGGCTGAATGCAATCTGTGCCTTTTTTCTCTGCCATGACTGAAACATCAGAGCAATTTGAAAATCAACCTGCCTCAGCTCCTGCGACCAATAACGTGAATCCCGCGCAAGTTTCACCCGTTCAAGAATATGATTTGAAATCTTTGGATTGGAGAGACTTGAAAACGGGTCAAATTCTTAATTTGAAAATAATTTCGCAGAATCAGAACGGACCCTGTCCTTTAATTGCTCTTTGTATGTAGCTTTCTCCTCGCTCTTTTATTCATTCGCCCGCCTCACTGATGGGTGCTTCTTTTGCTCACGTTAGGTAATGTTTTAATTCTGCGGGGTGATATCACTATTCACAGTGACTTATCCGTGGTGAAGTATGATTTTCTCGTGGAGTTACTGGGTGATTATTTACTTAGACAGTCGTCGCAGGTACTGATATTTGCTCTGCAAGAAGTTTTTTGATATTTATTTACCTTAATTCAGTTTATGTCCCCAACTAGTGTTACTACTCCTTCAGGAAGTCGGAGACGGAATTTTACTGAGGATCAAATTGCCAGCTATGCTCGAAATTTGGAGGATGTTATGAACTTGATACCTACTCTTCAATTCGGTAGACAACTAATATCAACTTATTGATTTGAGAACAAAACTTGATTCAAGATCTGAGTTTATAGGGCTGGATGTAAATGTACGATTCGATTCGCCTTACTCTTTCGAACTCACACCATCTCTTCTCGTGTTCGATATCTTTAATGTGGCCTTATGTCATGGTTGGGTGATTGACCCGCAGGATCGTGAAACTTACCAGGTCATTGCAGCCGAACTAGGGTCTTACAATAATGTAGTAGAAGCGGTTATTGCGAGTGAAGTTGCTGAGTCTAAGCTTGGTGTGAGTGGCGAGGCAGATGCTGAGAAACGTATCCGCAATGGTTCAATTGATTTTTGTTTATGTGTGCCAAATTACATTCTCACTTATTGTACGTAACTTTAAGGAATCGTATGCAAGACATTCTTGGATGCTTCAGCATCTCAATTGACCTATTATGGGTTGGGACTGCTAGTGGAGACTTTACCGCCTCATTCACTATCGGTTCTATTTCGAAATAATCACTTCTCGGTTGTGTTCAAGAAAGGGGATAATGAATTATATACGTTGGTCACAGATCATGGGTTTTTGAATTCCTCGCAGATTGTTTGGGAATCGTTACAGAATATTGAAAACGACTCCTACTTCCTGGATGGATTGTTCAGGAAATATCAACCCACGGAACAGCAAGATTCAATGGAGAATTACCCAGAGCTTCATCAATCCGTTCTGGAAACTAACGCACCACAAGGGATGTCGGATGAAGAGTAAGACTTTATTTACTTTACTGGTTCATGGGTAACAGAGTCACAAATAGCTTTGCTCTTGCCTTATCGATGCAAGAGGAAGAAACCGCGACGTTTGAGCAGCAACGGATGAATCAACAATCGTATCAGGATTCTTACAGTGTGAGCCATCAGCACGTATATGCCTCAAACGTACAACCACAAACACAGCACCATTCTGCACAATACTCAAATCAATATTCACCTCCTTTACCTCCACGCGCACCACAGAAGAAAGAGAAAGACGGATGTTTATTAATGTAATCAAAGAATGTTTATTTGCACATCGACATTGCTACGGGTAGCGTGAGAGTAGGGACAAATTTTTAGATGCGCATCATCAACAATCTGTTTCGCTATCTCTTTATCTAATCCCGCGAGATCAACCTTAATGGTGGGGTTGTGTAAACAAATAAATAAAATAATACTATTCATTTCACCCACGTTAAGTTTCACAGCCAATTGAAACGAATCTCCCGGTTTAAGAATAGAAACTTCTGCCGTGACAGTTGAGCCCTTCGGTACAGAAACTTTTCGTCCTCTTGCAGCAGCGCTGAGTCGAACAGTGAACATATGAAATTATTATCTCCACATAATTCAACTTACTGCACGGCCCCAAGAAAACATGCTGAATATCCTTTTTGTAATTTAATTTTAGCATCTTGAAAGAAAATTTAACAAAGATCCTCCCAACCAGATGCAAAGAGTATCTCTGGGTTAACAGATCCATCAGCATTTCCTGGACCTCCAAGTCCTTTCGGAAGTTTCATAACTGCTTCAAATCCTTCGGTGGAAGTAACTTTCCCGTCTCGTCCACCTGCAATTAATCTCTTAGAACCATAATTTAGAAATTCTTAGCAATTTGCAAAACCTTGTGTTGCAGTGGAAATTGCAGTGTATAAAGCACTCATGTTACGAACAGGAACGTGCATGTAGCGTGGCCTGGCAGAACGGAATATTGCAGAAGTTGCTCTTAGCATTTGAATTTTAAACTTGACAAATTTATGTACACACAACCCAAATCGACAACCAAATCGGAACCCGGAAAAACTAAAAAAATGCCATTTATTGTAGAGTTTTTATCTTAGAAATTACATTTTATTCTGTCGCGGGTTTCTCAGTTGTAAGTGTCTGGATCAGCTCTTCCAAAGGCGCCAATTCCTTACGATCAATCAACGAAAACTCCTGCACGAAAAAGATGAAATGTTTAAACGACGTATTTAAATGCGCCTCTTCTCCTAAACCCAGGATCTGCGGGAAATGTGCATGGTAGATGTGTGCGTATACTCGAAATAGTCGCTTAAAGATGGTTTTTACACTGCTGTTGAAATGTTTAGGGAAGGGTACTCCGATTTTTGAAGGGAATAGGGATTCATCGTCTAATTGCGCTTGTATCCATGTCATCAGGTAATCGACGTATTCAGGCGCGGATACTTTCACGGGTTTCTTAAATTGTACTCCATCGCACCAATGATATTCGTATTTTGGGCCAGCTGACATAACTGAGCATTCTTGCGGTGTACAGAATCTAATTTTAAGGATGAGTCAGTCATACTCAAATATAATAAAATGAAAGTGTCCACTCCTCAGTCTTACTCAGTAATGGTTCCGTAAATCATATTAATCTGATTGAAGAAATCGACAGTATTCACAGCGAGCCATTCAGATGGATCTTCACCCTCTGGTAAAACCACTGCCAAGCGTAAGTTCCCTGACCCGAGAGTAGCCTCTGCGAATTCTTTCAATTGGTACTGTTTTGTGCCTGGTGGGATATTTTTCTTGGGTTTAAACGTTTTATTCTAATAGAAAGAACAAGAGGACAATTTTAATCTGGACATCGAAGGTTAATTGCTACAACATACATTCCTCCAGAAACTCATTATTTGCGTGTAAAGCTGTCAAGATCAGTGGATGTGCAAATTTATTCTATTTCTTTTTTTCTGTTGTTGCATTATCGTGAATCATACTTTGTGAAATTCCTCCTCTTGGATCTGTTTGTGCGAATATCGACTGAAGTGTAAATTTGTTGGCGGTTTTGTTTTTGCTTGTGTCTGGTCCCAATGGTGGCAGTTTCTCTGCATCATTTCCAGAAGCTGCGAATGGGCGTGAGGAAATCTCAGAGAAAATTTTTGATAACGATGGTGGTGCTATCGTATCGCGTGGAGGAGAGTGTGGGATTTCATCAACGCTGGCTCCCTTCGTCCAGCTCGCCCGTCTCTTTTTAATATCAGAAAGTTCTTTCGTTCGACCAACGTCTGCGGAAGAGTCCTCTCGTATCATATCCATACTGCGTCGCGTAGGAGAGGTCTTAGACGGGGATATAATATTACTGTTTGTAACGATCGGCCGAACCTTTCCAGTTGAGGATATCGATTCCAGTGGGTTTTGCGTTTTTTTGGGATTATTTTCGTTTCCGAGTTTCAGCAACTTCGTTAAAGTAGCAACGTAGGTGGTGTATTTCTCGTACTCTTGCATCAAGAAATTGTTCTTTCGAATCCAGTTCGCAAGTGCTTTTGATTTTAGCTGGGGACGAGAGGCATACTGTGCAGTGTAAATTATCAGTAATACCCTAATATGATCTAGCCAACGCAACATACGTATCGTTCCATTGGTTCTCGGAAACTGGCGTGTTCTTCCAATTCTTCAAATATGTTTTTAACCGCTCGTTCCATTGATAACAGTTGTTTCTCCTGCATTGAAAATATAAAACCTGCTTTACGATTGTGTTGAATTGTTTTACCTCTGAAAGCTGACTAACAATCATCCCCATTCCACCAGGACTTACCCACTCTACCAACTTAATCCTTCTCAAATCTGAATGGGAAACACTACCATTCGTTGCCATACTAGAATAGCTCAGACCGCTGGCGCTGGTTTTTAGGCTTCCAGTATCCGTCGAAATAACACTTGTCGTAGTATGAAAGCTTTGGAAACTCAAAACTGAATCTCGAGAAGATTGCTTTTTGACATTCAAATCCCTGTCGGGAAGCGGAGTAGGGGAAGATACTAAATTACTCAATTCATCGCCGCGTTCTCGTCGCTCGCGTTCTTCTCGTTCGCGCGTGCGTTTCTCGTGCAGTATGAATCCCCAACCGTAGTCAAAACTGGAAACACCGCCTTTCAGTGGTTCCTTACTTCTTCTTGCGGCCCAAATGTTCATCGTTTCGACCCAACTCGATGCTAGTTCCAAAGACGGGGCCTGGTAAAGGTATTTGGATCCTGTATTTGTTGTGAACGAAAATACGTATGGTCGCGTCGAACCGTGTCCATTCGGAAGGAGTGCTGCTGTAGAATGTAATACATTGTGTATTTGAGGCTGTTGCGTGGAAAGCTACGAGAATTTTTTCAAAAAAAACAAACGATTATTAATACACATCTAATTTTGCAATAACTTAAAACATACCTTTAACTGGCTTTTACTCTCCATTGAAATACTGGCAGCAGAGTACTCTTCTATTTCTTTACGATCAAAGACATCCCCGATATCAGGATTCCGCGAAAGAGCAACTTTGGCAGAGACCGAGATCCCTATCTCATGCGAACCTTCCAACTTAAATTGGTGAAGTTCCACTCCACCATCAGCCAACAATGCTAATGAGCACCACATCTTGGACCATTTACGATGCTTAGGTTTCGACTCGTCCTTTTCTGTGAGATGTTTTCTGATTAACAGCCCTTCAAGTACGATGCTGGTTACGACGTTTTGCGATGTAGTGTTCAAGGCAGGAATTGAGCGAGAATACGCAGACGAAACACTGGGCGAATGTGAAATGTTTGATGACGCGGAAGAGTTTCGTCGATGCTCTTTAGTTGAATTTGAAGTCTCCATATGCGCACTAAGATCTGCAACCGATCCCGACACGCTTCCTGGACTAAATCCATCCAAAAGATCGCCTGACCCATACACTTTCGATCGACCAGATTTCTTTCCCATTGCGAAGGTACCTAACGGTCCCTTTTTGAAACCTCGCATATTTAGAGTGCCAAAAAACGGACTGTCTGCACTGGTCGCGCTTCCCGAAACCTGCGAGCTCGACTCCTCACGGAAAGATTCGTGCATTGAATTTGCAGAAGAACCAGCTTCTTCCCCTGCAGGAGAGTCTAACGGTAGCGGTCGGTGCAATATTCTTTGTTCTTTGATAGAATCGTATAAATCCTGCACAAAAAAAATAAAATCTTGCGGAAATCTGCACTCAAATGCATTTTACCTTGAATAAATTTTCAAGTTCAGACTTCCAGCGTCGTGAAACTTCATAATTATTCGAGGGGTATTTAATCGGATCTGCAAGGACCATATTATCCACAGCGTCCATCGTGTTTTTAACGAAAACTCTTTTGGTCATCTTTTTCGTTGATCCCATATTTGCGATATGTAAATCGGTGTTCAGCAGAACCAGTGAGAACAAAACTGCGTAAACCACATCTATTGATAAAGAAAACTTTCAATTTTAACACGAAATGTAGAATTGTTCAAAATGTACCGATACTACGAAACAGATTCTGGGAATACGGATTACATTCCCAATACCGTCGAGAAAATTGAAACAAAATTCTATCAATTTGTTGCGTTTCTCCATTCAAATGCAGTTGCGTGCAAAGTTTTCTAGGAAAAACTTTAATAAGCACGGAAAAAATGAACTAAAGTCATAAATTACCTGAATGCGACATCTAGATTCATCCCCGTGAAATCAAAGCAATTCATATATTCGAACAATACCGCGGTATGGAACTCATCGCTAAAATTCAAAGAAATTGGTTAAAAGAGCCAACTTCGCCAGTTAAGCAAATACTTTTTTCCAATGATCGAAGAAACTTCATTCTTTTTCACTCCAGGAAACTCATTCGAATGCAATAGATGGGCGACTTCAAACGGATCTTTTGATCCATATTCGATTGAACGGATATGGGAATAATCTTTCTTTACACCGGTAGGTCGTTCAAGTGTTTGATCCATAAATCGAATTCCGTGCAAAAAGTTTGACGAAGTATTGAAACTTTGGGTACGGTTACGTTCTGCATTGAATCCTTTGTGTTTACTGAGCGGAGGCGCCGAAGGTGATCGTACAGGCAAATCAGACGCTCCGAAAGTCAATGGAGGCGGGAAATCAACGTGCAACGGTCCATTCAATATATTAGTAATGTTTGAAATAAACGTCAACGGCCGTTCACTTTGTCGTTCAGATGGGGTTTCAGGTAAAGGTCGATGTTGCGAAAACGAAGCAGCACGGCGTACTCTTTCCAACGTGTTCTCTTGGGGACTAGTTGGAGTTTCCTGCAAACTATTCGCTCTTACAACTGATTCCCCGATAATAATATCTCTTGGATTCAGCGAGGGTTTCTTTTTCCGAACACTCGTTTTGGAGCGCATGGGGAGGTTGGGGAGTTCCTTTTCCTGCGGCATGTGTCCCGTACTATTGGATTTATTTACACCGGTCTTATTTTCTGGTACCGCCGTTTGAAATTCTGTTACAGACTTGGAATTTCGTAATCGACTCTTTTGCACGCAATAAATTAGTGTTACAAAAAGTTAAGAGCGCATTGATAATTTACCCATATTGATTTATATCCAGCTTCTACGCGGGAACTGAAATTGGAAGCATGCTGTTTATCCGTTGAAGTGGATGGTGGTTGGGTGTTAGAATCTTTATCGCGTTGGGATATTGAACTGTCTGTGAATGAGCGTTTGTGTACAATATTTGAGGGTGGTATAGTATTGGAACTCTGAGAAGATGTGAGATTAAGAGTAGGATTATCGTTTGAAGAAGGGTCCGAGGGAATATTAAGTTCCAAGGTTTTAATTACAGGCGTATTTGTTACAGATTTTATGGATGAAGAGACATCGATTTCTACGGTATCAGCGAGATAAGAAGAAGAGTTTGGAGCGCTAAAAGGTTGATGGTTTTGCATTTCGCAATTCCTTGGTTGGATGAAACACAAAAGCCACAATGATCAATTTTTATCATTCAACCTCTGATCGTTCTAAATTCTTCATCCCTTCTAACTGTATTTTTAGTAATTGCATTCACTCCCAAAAAATCAGCAACGCTCAACTTCGAAGATCAATCGAATGCAGATAGTGCAAGCAATCCCAAGCATTGAAAAAAGAAATTAATTTGGTTGTAACAATTTTATCATCAATCATACTCCAACGATCAAACTTCATCCGGGCTTTATAAATCACTAAAAATAGACTTTAAGATTTCATCGCCACCATTTAAATTAGAACTTCACTGAAAGTTTAGCGTTCGAAAAATTTCTCGTAATGAATCCTGCTTTGATTAAAAAAGTATACAAGTTAAAGTTAGTTAGTTAGGTTAAGTCAAATTAATTTGGGTCAAGTCAAGTTTGGTTTGATGGAGTAAACGAAAACCGAACAATCTTGGATTTTGGAAACGCGACACAAATTCGTCGAATTTTTATATTCTTTTCAAAAACTATTCATCCGTAAACAAAAAAATACATATATATATAAAAAAATCATTTTAAAATTTATTGTTCTTGTGAGGTTTTTGATCTGTCATCAAAGGTATCGTTTGCATTTCAAAGTTTCCAAAATCAGGTTGATCTAGCGGTCGTTCTCGAGACCTTGACCGTTGTGATGAGCTTGTTGGAAACTGTCGCTGCTGTGAACCATTGGTCGGAAATTTGTTTAAGGGATATTCTCTACTAGAGTATGTAGGATAAGTCGGTCTGTCTGGCGTTGGGTGTTTATTTGGATATTCTCTACTGGATGATGTGGGATAGGGTGGTCGGTCTGGTGTAGGCATTGCGTTTGTGGGATAGTCTCTACTTGCGGGTGTGTGAATTGGTGGGTAGTCTGGTGAAGGGCGTTTGTCTGATGGATAAATGTCCTTTGAATATTTTTGAAAGTCGTCGTGCCAAATCGCTGTTTCTCGTTTTGTGGGCGTTTCTTCTGCATCAATCGGTGTGTTTTCTTCCTTCATTTTTCGAATTGCTTCCATTTTCGTTTCAAAACTACCTGCAGTTACCGTTGCTCTCAGCAAAAAATCTGTAACAGAAAGGGAAAAAGTTCAGATGCAGACATAGTATAGCGTAATTTTTCAAATATAACGTACAGGAAGCGAGCATCGAAAACGAAAATCCAATTACCACAAAATAAAAACTCGGTCCAAACAAAACATCCATTCCCCACACCTGCGCCAACTGCAACTTCCAACTCTGACTAAACACCACAATCGTAATAACCAACGCCGTAATAGAAGACAACGCTCCAATAATCATACAAAACCCTACAGGAAACATCAACCCGGTTTTCTGCAAAACAACAGCCATCGCAGAGAATATTATCGCTAACATCCATACAGATATTGAAAGTAGTAAGGAGAGAGCAAGCATAGATTCACCAATATACGTTTCAGAGAGTGTTTGTACTATTGAAGAGGTTGTGAATATTTGTGGGAGACTGTAAACTGAGGTCGAATCAAGATGAGTGCCAATTGTACCAAATGATCTGATTGCGCAATTTGATGCTATAAATTTAACAAAGCAATCGCAAATTCAGTATATCTTGAATATAAAAAGCGGTTTATATCAATTGGTACTTGAATGTGTGTCATAACAAAAACCCCAAAGCGACATGCGAATGACATCGAATTGAGACTTGAATATGGTACTCTGTATATCGAGAAACGAGAATATTCTCGTGGAAGCACTTAAACCTCCAAAGAGAGCTCCAGAGTAAAGAATCGACGAAACTGCCAGCAGTGACGCTCCAGCTGCATGAAACAAACGGGAAAAAAGAATTAAACGAGATATTATAATGTTAAGATTGATATACATACTAATGGACATTTTCTTCCACGGGGGCATGGCTACGACGGAGAATGTTTGGAGGGAATGGGTGGCATGCGCACAAAAGTGTCAATGTCGGCTTACGAAGTGAAGGGCGGAAAGGGTCTGAAGCTGAAAGGCGGAACTCCAATTAATAAGTATTTCTAATTCTTTCTTTTTATACTCTACTAATATATACGGGTTTTTAGGAAAAAATCTAAAAAATTTACTTCGGAAATTAAAGAAGTTGCTGCGGATTCGAATCCTCCCGTTCCTGAAACTAAAACTTATGTAGTAAGACAGAAAACCGATGCGGAAATAAAATTTCAAGAAGCTTTGAAAAAGAGGGTATTTATTACCGGCGTTTTCGATAGTTCAGTTTACTAATGTCTCAATCAGCAAAAGGATAAAATCTCGCAAGTTGCTCAGAAATCACACAAAGAACGTGTAGCGGTAACTATATCTTGAATTTTGAACTTTCCATGAGTTATTTATTGTATGTATTATTAGGACTTTAACAGGAAGCTGGAGGACTTATCAGAACACTACGACATTCCAAAAGTCGGTCCAGGATAACAACAACACTATTCCCTGCAATATCTCTTTAACATATTTAATAAATGCAATATCATTTTGATCATCGTCAAATTCCGTTTTATTTTTTGAAATGACACGGAATAAACCCAATTTTCCCATTCTCCCATGCAACACTTAACAACGCTCCTCGATCAAATTGTTTCGCGAATTGAAATACGTCCGGTACTGGTTTCAATTCAAAATTATCATCCTCTTCATCTTGAGAAGTTGGGTTACTCGTCGTCACGCTCTCATAAAACGGTGAACTCGGATTAGATAAAACCATTTTTCGATTCCACTTTGGTCCTTCAATATACCCACTTTCATTTTATCAATCTTGGGCTTTTAGAAACTATAAATTAGAACTTACTTTAACCGGAATCGTAAATTTGCTTCTTCGAAAGTGAACATCGCCAGAACTTCACTTGAAAACACCGTGCTTCTCTCCACCGAATCATCGTCGTCTTCATCATTCTGTTTGTCCTTCGACTGAACTAACGGCCCGAAAGTTACTGCAAGTCTTGAATTTGATGCGTTCAACTCCATTTTCTTTATTGGGCCAGTTACGCTGGAAATCACCATGTTAATTCTCACTTCAAATCCTAACGATTTTTAAACTTACTTCATTGTATCATTCCCACATATTAGGTTTAGGGACGGCGCCAAATCCGATACGGCACACTCAGTTATAACTACAGGGGAATTGTTTAGAACATTCACTGTAAAAATATCACACAAACAAGTACCAAATCCATTTAATATTCGTATGGCGTAAACCTTTGCCGTATCTTCCAGTCCATAGATAATTGTTTTGTTGTCTTTCATCCAGAACACACTCTATTTTGGAGATCAGTAAACGCAGTGATTTCTATGTTTAGACATACGTGAACTTTTCCATTCATAATTTTAAATTTGTTTGTCCAGCTATGCGTTTCCCAAAACCGAATTTGATTCGAACTATATCGGTAAACGAAAAATAAAATAAAATTCGAAACAAACAAAAAAAAAACAACAGTTCCACGTTACAATCCAACTTGAACTAAATACGATCCATCGTTGCTCCACTTTATCTCTCGCGTTCCTTTCCAACTACCATTTCGCAACGGGGTACAAGTTTCCAAAATCGCATTCCAAATTAAAATCGTCGAACTAGTTCCCGATCCCACCGCTAAGTATATTCCGTCTGGTGACCAAGATAAACATGAAACGTTGTGGAATAGTGGGTATGATAAGAATGTCATCCATGCTGCGTTAGGTGCCATCGCGTCAGATGAAGCAATTGTAAATTTCCACAGACATACGCCGTTCCTTAGTTTTGTAAGTACTTACAAATATTTTTAATGAAAATTTTGGTTACCTGCATCCTACTGCCAGAGTTGATCCTGAGAATGGTTTAAATTCCATGCAGGTGATATCTTTTTGAAACTCATGAACCAGCGGCTTCGGAAACCAGGCTATCGGACCAAATTTATTCAATAACGCGGTTAATATATCGTGCTACTAGATTACCTGTGGTTGAGAAATTGTATACGTGAACACTGTTTAATCGATGAGCAACCGCCATGATCTGTTTGTGATGATGCCATGCCAACACTCGAACTAAAGACCTATTATGCTTCTCCAGTATGCTATGGTACTCTTGACTTTTGGACTGAAAGAAATAAAGATCAGATTTTGAAAAATTTCAATAGTTGGGTAAACTCACATCACTGGTTAACCCAGTCAGAATCGTTTTGAATATGTATGAACCGGTATTGTAAGCGAAATTGAAAGTGTTTGAGGATATTTCCATGAATCGGTGGATCGGTTCCAACTTTCTACAATGAGAAATTTAAGAAACGTTCCAGATTATAAAAATCAAATCTTTGTACCCTTTGGTTTCTCGTAACAAGTTCTCCAACATCTGGTTCAACAACATCTGAGGAGCGCGATATATTGTGTTGTTTTTTACTATCGATCCATGCAAAATTCTTTTACTTCCATCTGATATGTCGTATTCGTAGGGGATAACGATATTTGGATACAGCACACCCTGTGTTTTAAACGTTCAGTTAGGATATGGTTGCTCATTTTTATCACTGCCGCTTGCCTCAGATCTCATATACTGAGCTAGTTTTACTTCATTTATGGAGACTCCGTCCAAATTGACTATCAAAAGAAATTTGTTTTAATTCAAATTGACTTGCGAAGTAGCACCTGAAAGTTTCAAAAGATTCACCTATTTCTCCATCTAATTCCCACAAAGTCACAATTCCTTGTGAAATATCGTTTGCTTGTTCAGAGTCCATGTGCGAAAGCATTCTCCAAATTTAATTTAAACTGGAATTCCTTTTTTTGACAAATTAAAAAAATATCAGAGTTTATATTTAACATGATCTCAATCATCTTCGTCATTATTTTGACTATATGAACTCCCACGAGCAGGGTGCTTAAATGCATACGAAGAACGTTCCGACATTGGTCGACCACTTCCAATTACACCAACTTTCGCATTCGGATCATCCGGCGTCGCAAAGATACTCCTATGTTTAGTCAACATTGCCGTAGCTTTATTCTTCTTTGCAACTTTCCCACCACTCGCAGCGAAACTCTTCCAATTATTCTGCTTCTCCAATTGTTCCTGCTCTTTCTTCGAAATCACGTCCTTCAGTTTCTTCTTCTTCGGTTTAGGTTTTACTGGATCCTTGGAATCAATCGACGCCGCAACGTGCTCATCCGTCGTCGTTTTACGTTTGTTTGCTGTGGGTACAAATGTATCGAATACTCCAGCTTTCTTATTCGCTTCAACTAACTCTGCCTCCAAATCTTCCGATAAATCTTCTGCAAACACTTGCTCTGTGTTTCCGTACCCGTGGAAAGTTATCGAATACGGATGCGTTGCCGGATTTTGCGGTGCGGAAATTACTGTGCATTTATAAAAATTACCGTCTCCTGAATATTTTGCCAATATCTGTTGACCTACTGTGAACACGGGTGCTTTACTTCTCTGCCAGGCTAATTCGGATTCAACTTTCTTGTGTGCTTTTTTGGCCTCGTTTGAAGTGGCGGTGACATTGGAAGCGGCGACTAGGTCGGTGTATAAAACGATGAGTTCGGATAGTTTCGTTTTCAGACTGATAAGCTCAGGATCGTCAGGTTTTGTAAGGAGGGTTTCTTCGACTTGGTTGAGTTTGAATTGATAATTCGCAAGTTCGTGAGCCGGATCCATGTCAACTTTCTTTTTTGGGTTGACATACAAAATGCCAACACAACCAGCGAATGCAAATGCAAATGAGAATGCTCCGCAACAACAGCAACAATCTACATGGTTCTCCTTCTTAGGCTCCACCGTCAGAACCGCATTAGTCTTTTATCTCATCAATTTATTCTGTATGTTCACAAATTACCCGGGAAGTATGATTCTGTCTCATTTTACGTTGTAGTTTCAAAAAGCGGAAATCCTCCTCCCTCGGCCTCTTCGAACAATGTTCAGAATCAACCTCATTTAAATAATCAGCAACAGAAGGGTATCCCTCCTCTTTGGGATATAGGCAGAAAAGCTGTAATTCAAACCTTTATATTTTTTGCCATCATTCTTTCAGAACTCATGTGATTCTAATAGCATCTTTCCGTCTATCTTTCGGAAAGCGTATATCACGATGTTGCGGTTCAGAATACACCTGTTTGGCAGACTGGCAACTTTTATTATGGTGATTATGAAGAACGACACCTGGATGTTCAAGTTCCCGTTACAGACGTAATTATAGCAATACGAGTTTTATTTTACTCTTTTCTAATTTTAATGGATGATTTCTCCAGCATATGGCAAAGAATGGATCACTCTACGCTCATGTTTTCCTCACCCACGAAGACTTTGAGAAAAAGCAGAGCGCAGACTACGTGTTGTCGTTTTCACAGTGTAATTTCAGTCTATTGATGCAAGGAAAATATTTTTTATTGGTTTAATTTTTTCTTTGGAAAAGTGTTGACAAAGTATCAACCAAAGCGTAAAGATCCGAAATTGAAGAAACTTGTTGGAAGTAAAGAAGAGACGCAATCAACTGAACCCGAGGTACATCTGCGTGTTCTTTTTTTTCATACGCTGTAACTTATGAATATATTCTAGGAGGAAAAAGAGGGACCAACGCCATGGATCTCATACTGGTGGTCGAACTTGACAATTTCAGTCGTTCCTCAAAAAGAAGCGATGCCTCAGGCCCTTCCACCTACAATGCTCCAACGTAAACAACGCAGTTTCTTATTCTTTTTTTTGTACCTAAGTGGTATTTTCTAGATTTGAGATTATCTCAGGATCGTAATCACTTTTTACCGTTCTTTTACGCGAATGAATTTTGGATGCTTGAAGAGCAATTGATTCCCATTAACGATACCTTAAAGTAGACTGCTCAACCCTATCCTTTAATTGATTTATTTAAACTGGAAATTCCTGTAGATCCCTGAATTTAACGATACGTTTCCAACCATTACGATTCTGGCAGTTCCAAATGTACACACAAATGGATGAATCATTTAAACTTCAAGGCGCCATGATGGGTAAGAGCGACGTAGACGAATTTAAGCGTATGCTTGTAGAAACGAATCCGATTTTACTTGGAGTCACTATGGTTGTTTCATTGTTACATACGATATTTGATTTCCTCGCATTTAAGAACGGTATTTTATTCGAGTTATTGAATTATCTTCTTATTACTAAGGATTACTATTTCTTTAATTTGAAAGACATCGAATTCTGGAGGAAACGTAAAGATATGGAAGGACTTTCTTTCCGATCGATTATTCTAAACGTTTTCTTCCAAACGGTGATTTTCCTGTATTTGTTGGATAATGAAACGAGTTGGATGGTTCTGTTATCTTCCGGAATGGGACTCTTGATCGAAGCCTGGAAAATCAATAAAACCGTTATTGTTAAACGATCGAATGCGTTCCCTTGGTTTGAGTTTGAGGACAGAGTTAAACCGAGTAAGAAAGTTGCAAAGACCCGAGAATACGATGAGGTGAGATTAATTTATACGTATTACATTAGTTTTGATTCAATGATATGTTTTTAGATGGCGTTCAAATACCTGTCGTATGCTTTGTATCCACTGTTGGTGGGATACGCGATTTATTCGGTTATGTACGAGCAACACAAAGGATGGTATTCTTTCATCATCAATACCTTGGTTGGATTTGTGTATGCGTTTGGATTTATTACGATGACCCCGCAATTGTTTATCAAGTAATTTGAATTCAACAAAAATTTCGCTATTCGATTTATATTGATTTTTTTTTCAGTTATAAGCTAAAATCTGTTGCTCATATGCCATGGAAAACTTTCATGTATAAAGGTCGGTAAATTTGATTTCCAAAATTATTCATTCCTTTCAAAGTTTCTTTTTTTTATATTGTATGAATGATTTCAGCCCTGAATACGTTTATTGGTAATTCTATTGCGCAATATTTCATTTATTTTTCTTAAATTGGTTTTGTAGACGATTTGTTTGCGTTTGTTATTAAAATGCCTATGTTGCATCGGTTGGCATGTCTCCGTGACGATGTGATCTTTTTTGTTTACTTATATCAGCGTTGGATTTACCCTGAAGATAAACGCCGAAGAAATGAATTTGGACAAGTTGGAGAAGAAGGTGGCGATGATGATGATGATGATGATGAAGATGAGGTAGAAGAAACAAAATCTGAAGATAAGAAAGAAGCATCACCTTCAAAGAAGAAAGAATCCAAGAAATCAAAATAGATTTATTACATATTTTTGTTTAATGAATTTGATAACATAAAATTAAAGAAATCGTTTAGAATGAAAACAAAGAATCTGCAAACATCAAAAATTCTTCAGTACTCTTCCGTGAACAACTTCCAACGTGATTTTCTTTCTTTTCCCTCCAAATCTCCAAACCCGACCTCAATTTCTCCCAATTCATCATACAAACTTGTGTTTGCCTTGGTCTCATCCTTTGGTTTTGGCGGCTCTTCTTTCTTCGCTTTCAAACCAGATTTGCTTCCTACGCCCAACGTACTCTTTCTTCGAACAGTACCCAAATCTTTCTTTCTGACAACAGGCGTACCAATTGAAGTCGCATCCTCAGATTCGGTGTCGGCAATCTCCTTACCATCTCCAAAAGTACCTCGTGAAAGTAAATCCCATATACGACGTCGTGGTGGGTAAGCCAACGACAATCCCATGGAATCGGAACGAAGTTTTCCAGAAAGCGGAGCATCAGGAATAAGTTCTGGTGCAACTTTAACCGGTTCAGTAACAATTGACAATGGAACTTTCGTCTCCGAGACTGGTTTAGCGACAACCGGTTCAACCACCTCTGGTCGCTCAGCGGCAACAGGTGCGGCTTCTAAAACTCTTCTTAAATCCGTAAGAGCAGATTCCAACAAAACTCGCATTCTTTCACATTTTGTGGAAGCCCAAAAGAATCTCGCGGAACTGTTATTGTTCCATTGCTGATGATGATGGTGATGGCGGTTGGATCCATTAGCAGGGTGCGCATCCACATCCTCGTACTCGAGATCTTCATCCGATTCGACATCCGCGTTATCTCCATCTTCCTCAAGTCCAATATCCATTTCGGGTCGTCGCGCACTAAAAGTTCGTTTATCCGTAGTCGACAACCCGTGCTTTATCGTCGACGGCGGTTCCATAAACTTGATAGAGTTCGACTTTGATGAACTCTCGGTTGTATTTCTCGAATGATTCGTTTGGTCACCTTCGCTTTCTTTGTTAGCATCAGATTCGGTGGCAACGTTTTGCGCCCAGTTTGCAACATCAGATGTCTTTAGTGTGTTGTTTCTACGCGCTCGGTGGTGGACTTCTTCTGCATCATCGAGAATTTCTCGTACGGCTACAATATTGAACCACAGATCAGTCTCTTTTACCATGTACGCCAAGCCAAATCCATCAGGAACGACTTCACCTGATAATTTGATCAGAACAAATATCAAAATTTTTCAATTTATTATCGAGACACATACCCCATCCATACCCATCAAGGTGAACAGCAGGAATCTGCGACGTCGATAAAGTCCAATGCGATGAAAGACTATAAGCCGGATCCAAGAAAATAGCCGGTGTCGGTTCCCACGGATACACCAACAACCGAAGTCCCAAAAGGTGTCGATCAATTCCCTTTCCTTGTACACAGCTCGCCATATAACTACTCTGCGCTTGAATAGCTTTCCTCGCAGCGGCCGCTTTCTCTTCAACCTTTAACGAATTATCCGCCATCGCTTTGACAAACGAAACGGAATCTAACGATACACTTCGACAAGTTTCTGTTCGACCCCAAGAATATTTTCGCATACCGGCGGATTCGTACGTTGGTGCGCAAGTTCCATACAACCGGTAAAATGCAAGTTGGAAAGCCATCTGTACGAAAGCGTCTGGAGAGCATTTCAGTTTTTTAATTACGTTTTTCCCGAAATCACCGAACCGTAACACTGTGAAGTCGTTCTTTTTGCAATTTCTGGTTAGTTTGCGGATTGCGCGCTCTATCGCAGGAATTAATTGCGGTGGAACTTTGAAACTGAGGCGTTTGGGGATCGGAAGAGCACTAGGCGGAATCGAAGGTTGAAAATCGATCTTGTTTCCTAGTAAACTTTCGAGAAGATTGGATTTAATGTTTCTCCCAATGTGAATAATGAAATTTGTGTTAGTATCATACATACCTTTCAGAAACGAACTCGCACAGTCTTGCAGTTGGAGTTGCATCCATCATAGAGTGTTCACCATTGAATCCCACACGTCCATTCTCAAAAACAATAAACTGGAGTGATTTATCAAACCATCGGTTTCTTCCATCCGCATGCCAACAAGCACGCCCAAGCTCTTCTCTGGTAAATGGGGATATATCATCGAGACATAAAAGAAAGACTGATGATTCGATCGTTTCCAACAGTTCGGCATTGTAGCGCGTTTTTTCATCCATATCAATTAACATCTTGCGGTTATCGGCCCATGTATCTCTGTGATCGCAAGTGAGTACACCTAAAGGAGGTTGAGGTGTAGAGTTATCTGCAATTTCACAGATAGACAACAGCTGACTAACAAGAAAATTCAGAAACAAAACCAAAAAAATAAATCAGTTTTGAATTACACCTTTCAATTTCAGCTGTAGTTAAGAAACGCTTCTTTGATGGTTCAGTTTCATCGGGAATTAGCAGTTCAAACGAAAAGAATTGATTCTTTCTTGCAACCACAATGTGATTGTTTTCCTCTGCATCAAACACCTTCACGAAATCAGAGGGTCGTTTTGGGACACGGCAGGTATTAAACATGAAACGATATTGATTCATGCACATTGAAGCACCTTTACCAGCCGAATCCGGCTTAAGACTTCCGCTGCCAGAAACGATATGGTGAGTATAATCAAGTTTTGTGTGAGATTTGGAATGAATCATACCTGTTCCATTGAGCTCGGAAATCCATGACTGCAGAGACAACCGCAGCTGCAGTAGTATATAAAGGATCAAAAGGGATACCATGACCAAACCCAAACCCCCTGGTCTGAGTTCTGGTCGATTCTTGGACAGGCGGGTCCAAATCTAATCTCTTTTTCGCAATCCCCGCCGTCGCCTCAAGCAAAGCCGGACCAATATCCGGCAACACGAAGAAATAATTAACATTCAGAACCACCGGTTCACGATAATCGAGGTATGCGTATTCGTTCCACCAGTCAATTAACCAATTGTTTCGGGTAGGTTCCAAGATGTTTGTTTTTGCGTCGGGTTTTGATTCTACGACAAAATTCTTGCGACGGGATGAGAGTGCTTCGTCGTCGTGGGAAGCAGCTGCAGCGATGGCACTTTTTGTTTCGGATGATGACGCACCAGATAATTTAACTTGCCGGAATGCGGTTGGATTCTCGCTGATCGGATTTCGAGATGTGACTTTTAATGCGCCGGATATTTCGGGTGTAAATTTCGCGGCCTTGGCGGCTCGTTCGAGTAATCGTTGTTGCAAGGTTTCACCTTGTCCACCGGGCTTTAAGAACTCGCTCACCGCAGCAACCGTGTTGTTGTATTCTTCATCAGAAAGAAAAGGACGCACAGTGGTGAGATACTTTGCGCAAGTTTCAGATAGATTGGGAACAGGAAGTAATGGACATGACATCTTTTTTTTCAGTTGGTGACTAAACACTGTCAAAGTATCGGAGTTTCAAGGACCAGCTCATGACCAGTCTCGCCACAATCACTCAATTGGCCTGAATTTATCCCGTTCCCGGAATTCTCATTCAATTCATGATTAAATAATTCGTCCTTAATTTATTGTACTTAAATACCATATCCAGCAATTGCCACAATTAAAACAACAATTAATAAAATTAACGCTACCACTAATCCCCAAACACTAAACTGTGCCTGATACTTGAATCCAACTCGCGATAGCTCCAAAATCTGCTTGGCCACTAATCTCGCACAATACAGAACGATTGGTACTCCTGTCCCGGGATGAGTCGACGCACCTATTACATGTAATGAATTGAAAAGCTGCGATAATCTCTCCTCAGCAATTAAACTTACCAACAAAGAACAGATTTCCAATCCTAGCATGTCGAGTTCTCGGTCTAAACCACAAAACCTGGAAAATCGGATGACTCAATCCCAACGCACTCCCTTTAAACAAATTAAATTTCTCCTTCCACGTCTCTGGGGTATTCTGTTCTTCAACTTCAATCAAAGCCTCAATATCTTCACCCACTTTCTCACTTAAAACTTTAATAACAAACGCTCGTGCACGATGTTTCATTCCTGCGAATTTTTCGTTGCGTTTCGTGATTCCTGATCCATCTTTGTTGCTAGCTTCTTCGCTTTCTGTCATGTGCCCAGTAGGTACCAATACAATCACAATCTCTTTCCCGTCTGGTGCTAATGATGTATCCATTTTTGTCGGAACGTGCACGTAGAAGCTCGGCGTGTCCGGTAGCTTTAATTCTTTAAAGATACTATCGAAGCTAGCTTTATACTCATCAGCCAAGAAAATGTTATGCGGATCCAATCCTGGTAGTTTCTTACTCAACCCCCAATAAAAGCTGAAAGTTGAGCATGTGTGGTCGAGTCGTGATAAATGTCGGATATAGCTGGTTGATTCGGGTATAAATCGCGGTATATAGTGATGCCAGAATGGAACGTTAATCTCCGGTGGTATGATGCTATTGTAAGCGTAAATCAAATCCGCATTGCAGATAACGATGTCGGCCGGAATCAATTTCGGTTGTTTTGTTTTAGGGTCGATTATGGTTACGCCCGTAGCTTTATTGGTTGTTGGCGATATGTTGATCTGAGTTACGGGAGAAGAGTACTGAAATTTTGCACCCCGTTTGATTGCGAGTTTTTCCAGTGCGGCAACAACTGCGTGAAATCCACCTATAGGATACCAAATACCTAATGAAAAGAAATTAAAAAATTATTTCAATTATCCGGAATGATGTACAGAAATAGGAAACCTTCAGCGAATTCAGTAAACTGCAAGAGATTATAAGTTGCCGGTGCCTCAAACGGATTCATCCCCAAATACATACTCTGAAACGTAAATGCCCGTCGTAACTTTTCATTTTTGAAAAACTTTTTCACGCTCGCAAAGCAATTCCCAAATACATGCAACTTGAACACTAACGGTACCAGATTCGATTTCAATATCGAAGTAAACGACGTAAAGTTTTCATGAAGTACGTGCTGTACTGACAAATCGTAGTGCTGTCGCGATTCTTCAAGGAACGAGAGGAATGATTGAAATGCGTTTGGATCTGTGTTTTTGAATTTCTCAAGTTCCCGCCGCATCAGAGCTAAGTCGCTAGACAAGTGTATTTCATTCGGTGTACTACAACTCGATTGATCCCCTCGATCTCTCTTCCCACCATCACCTAAATTTCCGTCTCCCATAAAATTCACCGTATAATTAAACGGCGCAACTCTCACCAACTTCACATGCTCGTGAAAATCTTCGCCGAGTTCAGAGAATATATCCTCGAATGATTTTGGCATCATAAAGAGCGATGGGCCTTGGTCGAATTTGAAACTGCCGGATGATATTAGCGAGCATCTTCCGCCGCTGAATGAGTTTTTTTCGACGACGGTGACAGAGAAACCTTTTTGGGATAAAAGCGCGGCGGTGGCGACTCCTCCAACGCCTGCTCCGATAATCACAACTTTGCTCATGTCAAACTTGAGAGGAAAGTGATGATTTGGTAACTTTGCTCTGAGGTGATATTGATACAAAATGGATTCTCTGAGTGGTTTTATATGTTCATACTGTATTTTGATGCGCTCTTTTCTTAAGAAATTTCTTGATTAAATTTGCAGAAAGTGTTTAGTGGTTCCTCTGCTTAAATTGAACTTGGGCCTAATTGATCTTCAAGTTTAAGAATCTAAATGTTGTTTGTTCTAAAGTTCCATGGAATTGAACTTCTCAAAACGTCATCCTGGACTCATGCTGGGCGGGACGATCTTCAGCTGAACAACCCTCCCTCCTGCATTGAATGGAAATTGGAAGGAAAAAGATATTCGTGCTTTATCAAATAGGCTGAAAGATTCGTACTTATATTTTTTATTCAATACTATTAAAGACCAGGAAAGTTTTTGACAAACAGATTACAGAGATCTGAAAACTTGTGAAATCAAAACACCATTTCATTGACTCCTATATTTATATTTATATTTCTTTCCTTTCAACTTCAAACAAAAAACTCTCTAAAAAAAATTTTCAACTAATTCATGTGAGAAGATGATAACAACATTAGCATCAGTTGTTTTAAGGCCATTCCATTAAAGTTTCAACTTCAACTCCAAAATCATCAGATCCACCCATTCCCATACCCCATTCCTCCAACATTCCACTCATAATTCCATTTCCTAGCACCCACCAGTACTCTTTAATAAATCCATACAAAAGGTTCTCAATGTTAATTTTCCCAATGTGGGTTATGTTCAAACAAAGTTGGCATTTTTATACCCTTGCCCAAACCATCATTTTTTGCACCTCCCACTCCATAAATCAAATTTGCACAGCTAGTTCCAATCTGTCTTTCACCTCTTACTTCTGAAATAACAAGTAGCAAGTAACTTGAAATCTACTTAGTCAACTACCCTCAGTTCTTTTGCAATGCACAAAAATTATTTGTATTCAGTTCTAACAATAATCTTTGAAATTTGGGCATATCAAACAAACTAATAATACTGGTACAATAGCAATTTATGGTAACAAATGTGGAGAACAGTTGAAAGACATCCCAGCTTAGCAATTCTGATGATAGCTGGCGTTTGTTAGCAATATTGATTTTGAGTTCAGGGATGTGGATCGATTCTTCAGGTACATTGTTGTCCAGTGTGATAGCAGTCAAAGTTGCATTAGCAGTAAGAGCAGGAGTGCAGTCTCCCTTCTGTAGGTTCATATCAGTGGAACTAGAAAGTTTTGATAAGAAGATAGATCCAAGATTGGAATTAGAGGATTGCTGCTTGTTCAATTCTGCAAGACTAAGTGATTCCAGTAAACTTGGTAAATTCAAATCTTTGCAAGAAAGGCTAAAGATCAGATCAGCTTGGAAGAAACTTGCTTTAAGATCAAATTCATTGTGCTTTTAAATAGATGAGAAATTATATATAGCTAAAAACAAAAAAAAAAAGAATTTAAAAAATGTACTTGGCTTTCCCTGCACAAGTATGAATTAATTTACTGGCAAACAACTTGAGCAGTATGACTAATAACTGGTTTACAGAGTAATAGTCTGCCAACTGCTTTTTTCAAGGCAAGCATAGCTTATAGTTTACTGAGGTTACTGACAACTTGGTCAATATAGCTTTCATAGTGGTGAGGGCTGAATGATCCTCGATAAACTTGATCTGTGAGATAATTTTCTACAACTATATTGATGTTTTGAATAAGACTTATCATTTTGGCTTTAGTACAAATTCTCAAAGACCTAGACTTTATTTTTAGTAAAAATATACAATAAATCTAGAGAGGAAACTATATCCATCATTGACTCATACCCTCAAGAGCCTTAATGTGCACAAGCAAAAATATACCTATTCTAGCAAATTCCAGTTCATATAGTGGAACTAAGCCATCTTAAAGATGATAGACCAATCTTCTTGACTGATCTAGTAATATGAGACAACAAAACCAAACTAATAGAGATTTGGAGGAATTTATTTACTTGAAAAACAAAAGAGCAGCAAAATAAATGTCAATATAGAAAAACGTTCAGAATTGCTCGTTTGATTAAAGTCAACTAACATGACTACAATACCAGCTGTCCTGCGCCTATGCAGTGTACAAATTTCTTCAAAACCCCTATTGGTTCTCTTTGGAACATCAGTTTTTGTTGCTATATATCTAAGAATAGAATTTCTCCAGATCAAAGAGAAATAACCTTTCAACTAATAGCAGTTTGTTCATAAGCTATACTATTGGTCAAGTGATATGGGATGGATGTTTTTCTAATCAAAAATTTCTTTTTCAAAAAAAACTAAAAAACTTCACCAAGATTAGAAAAAAAGTTAAAAAAAACCAAAAAAAAAAACATTAAATATTAAATATTAAATATTAAATATTAAATAACTCACCACTTTAAAAAAAAGATACATCAAGCTAACACAATGTTCTAGCAAAGTATTAGTATTATACCAAAAGCTACTTTAAAGATATGTACAAGTGTCAAAAATTATCCAACTAACTATTTTTAATCAAAGGAAAGAGCACAACTGCCCAAGAAACTCTACATGCATCACTGGTGCATAATCTATCAAATTTCAAACTACAGAGTAGTTTCTGTAAACCATTAATGTACTTGAGAGAAATCCAGCACAGCACAATTTTCCCATTTCTCTGTATAAGTCCATACTATAAAAAATATAAAATAAAAGAAATTAAATCAGTTAGTCTGTTTATTGAATGGTGTTGCTTGCTCATGTTAACGTCCTTTGTTTCATATGTCAACTTCACAAACATGCTTTAAATTTTTACTGTATTTCCAAATGCACCCATCTATAGCTGAAAGCATTTTTTATAATAATTAAATAAATAAATTAAGAACATTGATAATATATCAACATATTTGAAAGCTCTTCCTTCGCATTGCTGGCCAACAGATAGTCACGCCTTGCACACATGTACAATTTGAACTTTAGTAATAGAAAATTCAATTTCGTGGAAATTTTATACTCTGGGTGTCTCTTTGCACATATCTGACAAATATCTGCAAATCCAACCGCTGTAACGGTTACAGCCACTTGTATTCCATCACTGGTTTTTTTTTAGGGGAATCTCTTAACTTTTCCTTAATTCTCCCATAGACCGTTAAACAATTTAAACATATCACAAAAATGAGTTCGTCTGAAATTAACGAAACAACAAGCTCTGTTTCCTCCATAAACCGCGCTTCGTCTGACGCAGAAACACTTCTCGCCACTGAAACCACACCTCTTATCGCTGGCGTTAAAACAGCCGAACAAACGATAGCTACAACGATAGCTACCACCACTGTGGTTACTGCTTTCACTATATTCTCTTGCTTTGGATGTTTCGGTCTTTGCAAACCTTCCGTCGCTGAAATAGCAAAGGAAATTGTTGAAGAGGAGCAGGAAATCCCTCGAGAACTCCCGAGAGAGATTGTACCCATCATCGAAGTCCCGCCTGTTCAAGAACCTGAAGTTTCGGAACCACCGACTAAGATTCAAGAAGAAGTCCCAGTCGTTTCTGAATCACCAACTGACAATTCCGTTGAAACAAATGAACCCGCAGTTGCTCCGGTGAAGTCTGTTGAACCCGAAGAAATGGAGAGTCCTGTTGATACTGTTGTTCGACCACCTGTTGAACAGTTGAAGAGCGACAAAAAGTTACGACGACTTAGTTCGGCCGTAAAAGATTTTACTGGGAAGATGCGAACTCTCAACCGACTTCGATCTTCATCCACATCGACTTAGAGCGTGGATTTTTCATCTTCTTTCGCTTGGAATTCATTCCAAGGTGACTTGATACTTTGATGCTGCATTAGAATCATCAATCTAATGATTTATTATCATAGTTTCTATTAGGATTGCTTTTATTTTTTTCTCTCTTATATTGAACACCTCCTCGCATTTTATATCCTTTATTTTATTTTTTGCTTTAAATTCTTAATATATATTTTTTTCTAATCAAAACAGCATGATGATCGTGATCAGTTTGTAGGTTGTGTGGAGGTGAAGAGTGGCACCAATTAAAAAAAAGAAAAGTGGTTGTCCCAAAGAACACGGAATGGATTCCAGAATTGTTTCGTATCCCACCAGGCCTGATTTCGGATCAAACGGTAGACTAACCGAAATAAAAGCAAACTTCTTCCCCGTGCTTTCTCTCCCGAAATTACTAATTCACCAGTATAATGTTCAATTCGTCCCTGAAACAACCTCTCGAACAGCGCGAAAACTGTTTGCGAATTGGGTCCAGATTAGTAATAAAAAAGGTGGCATTCTAGAAAACATCCTTCCCGTATACGATGGAAAAAAGACGATATTCACGTCCGCCCCTATTCCGCTCGTTGTTGAAAACTTTGTCGTCGAGTTACCCCAGGACGAGGAATATAATTCCAGTCACGCGCCTCCTCGATTTGGAACGTCAGGCATACCCGGAATCAAAAAGAAATCACAAACGTTTACACTTGTTATTCGAAAAATTGGAGAAATCGATACCCAACGTTTGATCGATTTTCTGAATCCGACATCGTCTGATAAAGCGAGTTATTTTCCGACTCCTTATGATGTCATCATGGCACTTGATGTAGTGTTAAGATTTGGACCGTTGATGACAACTACGAAATTTGCAACAGTTGGACGATCGTTTTTTTCGTATGAAGGGTCGCAGACTATCTCAGGTGGAGCTGAACTTTGGCGAGGATTTCATCAGAGTCTTCGACCTACACAGGGTCGGTTATTGCTGAATCTTGACGTTAGTGCAACAGCATTTTACGAAGCCGGACCTCTGATCGACGTGGTTACAAACATTCTCGGAAAACGATCACCCGATGATCTTCGAATGTTTAATGAAAAAGATCGTATGCGACTCGAAAAGGTCTTGATGCATGTAAAAGTTCACACTGTACATCGTGGATCGCAGTTTGATCGTAGAAAATGGAGGATTAGTGGGTTGACTACGACACCTGCGAATCGTACTATGTTTGAACTTCGATCAGACGGGCGTGAAATTAGTGTGGAGGGTTATTTCAAATGGAAATATTCGTATTCGTTACGATATCCGCACTTGCCGTGTTTGATTGTTGGAGATGAGAAGAAGAGTATTTGGTTTCCTATGGAGGTTTGTAACATCGTTAAAGGACAGCGGATACTGAAAAAATTAAACGATGCACAAACAGTGAGTTTTCTTCAATAAGATATTCGATATCAATTTTGTAATTTTCGCTATCGTTTATCTTTAGGCGGACGTTATTAAATTTACTTGTCAGCAACCAACTCAACGTTCTTCTCAAATCATGCAAGGATTCTCGCTTTTACACGGTAACCAACCCACTCCCGAAATGCGGAATTTCGGAATCCAGCTTGGACCAGAAATGGCCACTATACCCGCACGAGTCCTACCAACGCCAACGGTATCATACCACCCATCATCAGCCGACGCAATCGTTCACCCAGAACAAGGTTGTTGGAATCTAAAGAATCGTAAAGTCGCCAATGGAGCTGTTATTTTGGCGTGGTCGATTGTCGTGTTTGGACGAGAATCGGAAATCCCACTTGAATCTGTTATGCGATTTACTCGCGATTTGGTGGTTATGGGAAGAGATACGGGGATTGATATTAGGAATGATAAACCGGGGATTAGACTTGGAAATCCTAATGGGAATATTGAAAGTATTCTGAAGGCTGCGTATATTGATGCGGCGGAATCCGTTTCACCACCTTCGAAACCGCAGCTTATTTTATGTGTGTTGCCAAATAGTGGGATGCAGTTGTATGCAGAGATTAAACGGGTGTCAGATACGGTTATTGGAATTGCTACCCAATGCGTTTTATCCAAACGTAAGTTTTTCAGATTGGCGATTTCCGATATGGCTGTATGCTCAGTTTATTGTTTTATGCAGATGTCTTTCAGAGCAAGAAACAATATTGTGCAAACTTGTGTCTGAAGATAAACGTGAAACTAGGCGGCATGAACGCATATCTGGGTACTCAACAGCTTCCTTTTGTGGCCGAGCGACCAACAATGTTGTTCGGAGCTGATGTAAAAGATTAGAATTCCTTGAAAACAGAATCTTTCTCTAATTTTTCGCGTTCTAGGTCACACACCCAAGTCCAAGCGAAAGAGATAAACCTTCAATAGCGGCTTGCGTCGGATCAATGGACGCACAATGCTCACGCTACGCATCATCAATACGTGTACAAAAAGGACGCAAAGAAATCATCCAAGAACTGGGGTCAATGGTCATGGAACTATTGCGCACGTTTTATCAATTTTGCGGAAGCAAACCAGAGAGAATAATATTTTATAGAGATGGGGTATCAGAGGGACAATTTGCCGAAGTAGTTAGAGAAGAAGTTGGAGCGATTTTAAATGCATGCAATGAGATAGAAGAGGGATACCAGCCAACTTTGACGTTTATTATTGTTCAGAAGCGGCATCATGCGAGATTTTTCCCGTTAAATTCTGGAGATAAAGATCGAACTGGAAATGTATTACCGGGAACCGTCGTTGATTCAGGTATGTTTTTCAAACTCTTTGTTGTCATTATTGCGACCACCGACTAAATGAACTGAATCCTTAGGAATAACGCATCCCAGAGAGTTTGATTTTTACCTCGCATCGCATCCAGGTTTACAAGGCACATCAAAGCCAACACATTATCACGTTCTATGGGATTCCAATAATTTTGGAGCTGACGCATTACAAGAACTTACTTATCGATTATGTTATTTATATTGTCGAGCGACACGGGCGGTGTCTGTTTGCCCACCGGCGTATTATGCGCATTTAGTAGCGGCTCGAGCGCGGTTTCATTTTCAGGGGAATGGGTGGGCGAGTAATGAGAGCGATGATGGGATTGAAGGAGTGGAAAGACCTTCGTTGAGCAGTTTGCTGCCGAGTGATTTAGGGATTGGGACACTTATTGGTGATTATGGGATTTCGAATGTTTCGGGAAGTGGAGATACTATTGCGGAAGTGAAACCGGATCTGCAGAAAGTGATGTTTTTTATGTGAGAATTTTTTTCTTCGGTAGACTGTTACTGAACTTTTTTTTGACTGTTTTGCATAATTATTTTCTTCTTTTTTACCCGCCATACCATTTATTGGGTATTATTTAATTTTTGATTAGAAATGAAATGAATAAATTTGAATCTGTTAGATAACATCGAAAGCACCGAATTTTTACAGTCGATACAATTGAAAACCCTCAGCTGCAAAAGATGTACGATACTTCCCAGGATACATTATTAGAGTGATTCTAAACGCGTTTACTTCAAACGGTGCTGTTTTGAAATCAGAACGGTATTGTGTTGGCTTGATTTTCACTGCAAGTTTGCGTTTGTTGCTTATAAACTGCTCGGAATTGCATTGTCTCTTTTCAAAGAATCCTGTTTATTTATCTGGAAAATCGAAATCAAGTCACCAAAATTACTCTTTGATTTACAAATCCCCTTGGGTTAAATTGTTTGAAAACTTTGAATGTTCAATTAAGTGCAAAATCAAATTATTACCAAAAATAATTCCAAATCACTTTATTTTATGAGGTCACCTCCATCTTTCAGGATATTTCAAAATCATGGACGATTTTTGGAGCTTTACTAAACAGATGTGTAATATTCATTAGAAAAATAATTCGCAACTATAATTTGATCATCTCAAGTTGTTCCTTTCATGGAGGGTGAGGTGAAAAATAAAATCAAAGTTGCAATTGCATTCGCTGTGAAGGACCAGTGAACAGCTCGTATTGCTATAAACTTACTCTTTACCATGAGTATTTCCTTATTCTCAAATATAATGTGTTACATTTCGTTCGAAAAGATAAATAAAACCGATTAATTAAATTTTTGTTCCTGGCCAAAAATCAATTTTGGTCGTTTTTGATGGAACCAAGCCAATTTTCCTTGAACCAACAATTCCTCAATTCTCTTTCCGCCAACACAATAGTCAAAGTTTGTTTATTGTTTTTATAAATATCCTCTATTCACGTAATTCTTACCCGAAATTTCCCCTAAAAAAAGGTCTACGATGAAAAAATAAATACACTGACAAACGAACTCCTTAAACTGCGCAGCCAAGTTGCTCTACTTCAACAAGCAAACGAAACCAATACCCGAAATAACAGCAATAACCACCACAACAGCCGAATCCCAATTTTCAAACCTCCAATTGAATTAACCCCGACAAATTATGGAGTAATTCCACTAATCGGCACATTGGACCGGCGAGAATTAATGTACTTGAACTATCCGTTTGAAGTAGAAGACCCAAACTCGAAATTATTGGGACCAGTACCGATAAACGGCTGGTTTTTAGTTCGAAGTCTCGAACAGAGGATGACTTTAAGCACAACGAATTCAATGACGAATAACGGCACGACACATGAAGCGAATGTAACCGCGGAAACGTCAGTACCGTTCAGTCGATACATGTCGACGCAGCTTGAGGAAGATGTAAAGAGAATTAAGCTTTTGTATATGATTGAAGGACGGGCTGTTGGACAGCTTTATTATTGTGCGCGAAGGATTGGATTTATTGTGCATCCGGCAGTGATTTGGAGTTTTGGACATTATTTGAGGGGAAAACTTGGAAGTATTATCAAACGAGCGTTGGTTGATCAACGGCTGAATTTACCATATGATGCTGATTTGTTGGATATTTTTAAGAGGAATATAGATGAAGATGAAAGGTTTCCGGCGGGTACCAGTGAGTCGGTTGATAAATTGGTCGGATCCGGGAATGAGAACAGTCGTCGCAGTTCAACAACTGCTTCAAAATCTTCCCCGATTGATTCGAACGCTGTGAATGGTGAAATAAATGAAAAAAATAACACCACGCCGGCACCTACAGAGAGAATTGCTGATATCGATGCGCTAAAATCTGACATCGTGAAGGAAATGGAATTACTTCTCAGTTCGCGAAACGATGTGCAAAGAAATCAAATCTCCGAAGTAGAAAAGCGCATTAAGAAATTGGAAGAGAATTTTGACAAGACTATGAACTATATTTCGGCGCGAAGCAAAAGGAATTCAACTCCAACGGGATCCACCTCAATGCCATCGCCTTCTGATGGGTCGACGTCGAAGAGAAAATCTATTAGTGAGCATATGGATGATGGATTTAGCATCGACTTTCCGGTTAATAAGAGACATAATGTTGAGCAATAAATGAAAATATCTATTTAATGGAAATTTGTATGAAATATAAGTGATATTTCATGCATGATTATTCCAAAGGTTTTATTAATGTGTTAATTTGAAAGACCTTTGAAACATCTTTGTCGATATGGTTTCTCTTGGTTTTTTTTAAGAACCTGTTTTATATCAGAATTTGATCAGTTCAGCTGGATCTAACAATGAATGGATAGCAAAATACTGAAATCAAAAAAACATATTCCTTGTGGTCTTCCGAAGAGTATTTTATAATCCCTGATAATTGCTATTGCTTCGATGAGAATTAAAAATTTTAATTGTTGACGAAAAAAGACTGTGGTTTTATATTCATTCTTTTTGTATCTAGAAATTGCATTAATTAACGTTGTTTATGTGTTAAGGTTAGAGGTTCGCGGGTTTTTTGCGCACTACAAGAATAATCGTTCTTCCCGCAGACATGCAATCCATAGCAAAATAAAAGCGAAGAATTGATCTTATTCGTGCATTCCATTATCTCATTTCTCGCTTAAACAATTCCAAATTTTTTTAAACAACATAATGAAAGAAATTTTTATTTCCGTGATAAGAACAAACCGTTTCTCACAGCCAAATAAACTTGAAACAACATGAACAATTGCAAAATATCAAGCTCCAGTTTTTTTTTTTTACTCTTCTTCTTGTACATATGCGGCAAGGTGAGCTTTTTGTGCACGACCAGATGGGTCTTCAGAGCAACCTATTTCGAAAAAAAATAAATATCAAGGAAAAAACTAGTTTAAACTCAAGAGCTAACCCCAGTCTTTTCTTGGAATCCATCTCACTACACTCTCAAGACACGCCTTTTGCGGGAAATGCTTCTCAAAGATCTGGCGATACCAAAACGCTTCCTTTGTAGTCGGCGTATCATGTGGATACAACTCTGCCGCCTGACTAAACAATGCATCATCAATTTTACTTTCGGCAAAATCTTTCAACGAATCAATCCACGAGTATCCAACACCGTCTGAGAATTGTTCTTTTTGTCTCCATAATACTTCGTCGGGCAAGTACGGGTTCTCCTTGGTGTCAAATGCACGTCTTAGTACGTATTTCTCAATTCGGTGGTTGTATGGTGCCCGACGTGAGAGTTTGGCGGCGGCTGGGACTTGTAACATTGATACGTCCAAGAAGGCTTTGTCCAAGAATGGGACACGAGCTTCGAGACCCCATGCCATGGTGGATTTGTTCGCACGCAAACAATCGGAAGTGTGGAGGTTTTGAATTCGCGAAATACATTCATGGTGCAATCCTTGAGCTGATGGGGCATCGTGGAAGTAAAGATATCCTAATGATACAAAAAAAAATAATCAGTCAACTAACAGATGAAAAAATCGTTAAAGATTAATATGTTTACCAGCGTAAATTTCGTCACTTCCTTCACCACTCAACACCATCTTTACTCCCATAGCTTTGATTTTACGAGAGAGCAAGTACATGGGGGTGGAAGCACGAATCGTAGTGACATCATAAGTTTCCAAGTGGTGAATAACATCTGCGATAGCATCGAGACCTTCATCAATTGTGAAGGTAAACTCATGGTGAAGCGTGTTCAAAAATTTAGCGACTTTCTTTGCAGCAATCAAATCGGGGGAACCTGGTAAACCGATTGAGAAAGAGTGGAGTTTTGGCCAGGCAGCAGCAGATGAGATCGCAGCTATTAAATACAAATATTTTCATCATAAATTTCTGTAAAAAAATTCGAATTGCATACAACGCATATCATCGTCATCTTCGGCTTTTTCGTCTTGTCTCATTCTCATGGCAATCGAAGCAATCAAACTGGAATCAAGACCACCAGACAACAAAACTCCGTAAGGTACTTCACTCATCAATCGTTTCTTAACAGCCTTCTCCAACGTAGTTCTAACGGCGGTGTACATAGCTTCTTCCTCTTCAGCTGACAAAACTTTCAATTCATCTTCGAGTGGTGGGTAGTTCTGAGCTGGATGGTCGAACCAAGCGGGGTGGTAGTACTGTGTGATTTCTTTCGTTTTGCTGCTATAAAAATGTCCAGGGGGGAACGCGATGATTTTATCACAATCTTCATTGAGCGATTTCATTTCAGAGGAGAACCAGACGGAGTTGTCGGAATATCTCCAACCCATGTAGAGGGTAGTAATACCGACGTGATCACGAGCCGCGACGTAAACATCGTTCTTTGCGTCGTATAATACGAACGCAAACATTCCATCTAACATGGAGAAAACTTTGTCACCGACTTCTTTGTACTGAAATATAAATTGGATCGTGAATCAAATGTTCATGATGGCTGAATTTGAAATCAAAGGGAAAATACCAAGTGAAGGATAACTTCACAGTCGGAGTGGGTCTTAAAGTTGTGCTTGTCTTGTAAAGATTTACGTAGCGAGATATGGTTGTAGATTTCACCGTTGACGGAGAGAATAACGGAATCATCGTCGTCTGTTAAGGGTTGAGCGCCACTATCTTTAAAATTGTAGAAAAATTTTTCATCGATAAATTGAAATCTGGATTTTCTGAATAACGTGAAATCCTACCAACACCAACGATAGCAAGACGTTCATGACAAAGGATGTTGTTTCCGCTGATGGCGACACCACTCCAATCAGGACCACGATGACGAACCCTGCCGGAGACCAAATTAAAAATGCAAATTCAAAGGAGACCAGGGAAATACTTTTTAGAAAGAGCGATTGCTCTAGGTCTGAATTCCTGAATATCGCCGCCGTAGCCGAAAACCGCAAAGATTCCGCACATTTCTTTTAATTAATTACAAAACGATTGGAGTCACCAGAAAAAAAATTAATTTTGACAGGTTTCAAATTTTTTGTTGTTTGGTACAGGCGTGGCGCAACTTTACATGGCATTTAAGGGTTTTAAAGAATATTTAACCGCGAAATACGACAAAAGACAATCGCAGAACAATGAATTATTCGCCGCTAATCTCTCCGCAACCTCAAACATATTCAATAACTTGACGTTTTGGATTAATGGTTTTACCGGTGATAATCTCTCAGTTCTGGATTTACGAGAATTATGTGTTATGAATGGTGCGGTTGTTGCAGATTTGGATAGTAAAAAAGTGAACTTTCACTTGGGAACTTGTTTGCCGGATTCGAAAATTCACACTCTCAAAAAACCAATGATAAACCCTCAGTAACCTTTATTTGTTTCTACTGTAACTCTTATTAAATTAAGTAACTTATTGTATTGGAATCAGATGGATTGTAGATTGCGTAAAGCAACAGAAATTACTTCCGTGGAATAATTATCGAGTCGTCGCTGCTCCCGCTAATCAAAACGTTCTTGACTCTTTCTTTGCACCGATTCCAACTGATACCAATTCTAACTTTGAAGGTGCGACCGTTGATAAACCCGAATTTGAAGAGGAGGAATTTGACTTCAACGATGAATTTGTAGATAGTATAGCGAAGGGAGATGTGAAGCCGCTTGAAGATCAAAACGAAGCTGAAGGTGAATCTGAAGAGACTTCGTGGTTTGGTCCGCCGGTAAATATAAATATGAATAGCAATTGGGTGAAACAAAACGTCTCAACTGCGCCAGGATTTCTAGATCGCTTCTATCAGGTAACTACTCTCAGCATCCCCATTTTTGAATGAGATATAAACTTAATTTATCTCTTATAAAGCAATCACGACTTCATAAACTAAGTACATGGAAGAACGAACTAAAACAATACGTGCTCGAAACCCATCACCCACCTCCAATCCCACCAGCAGCTAAAAACCCACCGATTATCATGCACATTGACCTTGATTGTTTCTTTTGCTCGGTTTCACTTCTGAAGCATCCACATCTCGTTGATAAACCGGTATGCGTTGCTCATTCTCCTGGCGTTTCAGGAAAATCTACTTCTGATATTGCTTCTTGCAATTATATTGCTCGAAGTTTTGGAATAAAGAATGGAATGAGTATTGGACGTGCTAGAACGTTATGCAAAGAATTGAATGTGATAAACTATGAGGTAGATGAGTTTTTACAAGACTGAAACAATTTTTGTTTAATATGTTTACTGCAGTTCGATATGTATGTCGAGGCTTCGAAGGGTTTCTTTGATATTTTAATGGAATTCGGTGATCGAGTTGAAGTGATTTCATGCGATGAGGTTTCTTTTCTTTAAAAGTAGTTTAAAATGTATCCCTCTAAAATCAGACATTTTAGGCTTACATTGACGTCTCATCTCGACTTTCTGGACTCACACCCGTTCAACTAGCAACATCAATCCGCAAACAAATCCGATCTCGGATCGGTATTTCAGCCAGTATCGGAATCTCGCACAACCTCCTACTGGCAAGAATTTCGACTTCGAAAGCTAAACCTGACGGAATATATTACTGTAACTCGAATGAGATAAATCCAGTACAGTTTTTAAAAGATGTAGGGGTTCGGGATTTACCCGGAGTTGGGTATGTGTTGAAGAATAAGTTGGAGGAACGTGGGATTAAAACTTGTGGTGATCTTGTGAGTATAAGGTGAGAAACGAAGTTTTTTTTAAATGAGATTAGTTGTAGTCGTAATATTTTTTCTTTCTAGTAAAACCGAATTGCAGAAAACACATGGTCCGAAAACGGGTACTATGTTGTATAATTATTGTAGAGGAATTGATGATCGTGTTTTATCCAAATCTCCGGTACGGAGATCAGTTGGGACGGACGTGAATTGGGGAATTCGGTTCGATGACGTTGACCAGGTGATTCAATTTTTGAAACAGCTTGCGAACGAGGTATCAACCCGGTTGGAGAATGTGCGAGTTGAAGGAAAGATGGTAACGTTGAAAGTCAAGAAGAAAGAGTGCGACGGGGAACCTGAAAAGGTGTTGGGACACGGAAGATGTGGTAAACCTTGATCGTATTCTGGTCGTGAATTTCAAATAATCTTTTTGATATTTTTAGAGAATTTCTCGAAATCAATTCAACTCGCATCAAAAACAAAAGATCCAGAAATTATATTTCGAGAGTCTTCGAAACTGTTTAACCAGCTCAAGATTGCTCCTGAAGATGTCAGAGGATTAGGTATAATGCTAACGAAATTGGAACCGATCGACGGCGATCAACAGCCAGAAGTCACCTCAAATGGAATGAGAGGTATATCTCAGCATCCTTATTTGTCGTACGTCTTCTTTAAACATCTTACCTGTTATCTAGATTTGCGATCACATTTCGCGCAAACCTCCACAAAATTCGACCCACCAATTCAACCTCTACCCCCACCCCCTCCATCCCCACAAAAACGTATCCCATCATCACCATCCCGAGAACGAATTAGCAGCACACCTCCAACAACCCCACAAAAACGAAAACAAATAATCGACCCCACTACACCACCCATATCCGACTATTTCCAACGATCTCCCTCACCAAACCCAAAAAGACAAGTAAATTTCGAGGAAGAAACCGATGACGAAGATGAACGCAAACTTGAACCACCAACTTCACCGTCACCACGACGAGGCAGAATTAACGGTATAAACTTGACGCAAGATTTCATGCCAACGATGTCACAAGCTGACCCGGCCGTATTAGCCGCGTTACCAGAATCCATACGAAAAGAATTAAATATTCAGTGGAATGTGAAAAAAAGTACGCAAAAGTTTAATTTTGGAGAAAAGGTGGTGAAGAAACGGAAATTTACGAGTTTGAAGGAACGGTTGGTTGTGGAACAGTTGAAGAGTAAGAGTAGGGTTGTTGAGGGTGTAAAGATCTTTGCGGAGGAGACGTTTGGAAAGGGTGGTGGGAGGGAGAAGAATGCGCAGGAGGATGGGTTGGAATTTCCGGTGAATTTGAAGAAGGAGGAAAAATTAACGGTTGATGATGTTTTGGATTTTGTTATTCCGGAGTGGATCGAAAAATCGTTTTCGTTGGATGCTGAGGGTGATGAAGATAGAATACCTGATGAAAATGAACAGCAAGTTATGTTGGAGTATGTGTTGGAACTCGCAAGAGACTTAAAATTGGACTTGGCGGTTAGAGCTGTGAAAGAGCTGCGGAACCGAGTGATGGATTTTGTTGAAGGTGCAGCTAATTGTAATCAGTTGGAAAATGTTGTAGCTGGATGGATGGAATTTGTCGATAAACTTGAAAATGAGTTGAAAATGTTTGTATATAATCATTATGGTTCACAATTAAGTCTTTAAATCGGTGAATTTGATGAGAACTGTGTTGAGAGGCAGAAGCTTCACATGATGTAATAAAGTAATTTAAATATTATCCACTCTGAACTCAAGTTCTCATAATCACAAAAAGAAACATGACTCCTGAAGAACAAGCACTAATGTATTTCGCAAATCTCCTTCGCAAATAAGATCTAACTTGATTTTAAGTGTGGAAATTATTTCTTCGATCGAAGCCACGCAAAAACAGCTTTCCGAGATTCAAGAGCGTTGTGAGAAGGAGATTAAAGATTCGAGGTAATATAAAGTTTCTTTTTTATCAATTGTAGTTTATTAATTCAATTTCATTCACAATAATTCTAATCTTTTGATAGCAAAAGGATCGAACAGCTAAATGGGAAAACCAACTCGAAACCAAAACCTGCGATGGAAGTAGGCGAGATTCGTAAAGTTCCATCAAGCAAACTTTGAGTTGGTTTCGTTTCAATTATTCGTTGTTGTTGGTCTTATTCTCGCAAAAACGTGATAATGACTTTAAGATTTTTGTAAATAAAACAGTCAACGGGTTTTCCCAAAAACTATAAATTAAAGAAATGAGATTACTACTTACTGCACTTCAGGAACAGTTCTTCTATCAGGCGGATTCTCACAAATCACATACTCCCATTCCACAGGATCCAAATTCTCATCCACAATCACACACGCATCACTCTCAGAAATCCACTTCCCACTCCACACCACATAATGAAACACACCATCTTCCACCGCATACGGAAACTCATTCAACATGAAAACCGGTTTAAATTCCAATTCTTTCGCGGATTGCGATACTTTAAGTTTCCCTGATTGTTCATCGACTTTGCTGGGGTATGATAATATGTTTATACGAACGTAGTCGGTTACAGAGACATAGTTTTGGGAGATTAATTGTTTTCGTTTAATGTAGGAGTCGGTTGTTTCGGGGAATCGAGAGAATCGGGTAAATGAGGATGTGGAGACTACGGATTGTATTTCGAACCAGGTGAGTGCCTATCTTACAACGTTGAGAAGGTTATGTTCGGATTCTTTGGAAAGAGATTATCACAAAGTAACCTCTGTGAAATCGACGAAAGGGAGATCTTGTTGCATGATATGCTACTTATATGTATGGGAAAGTAATGCAGCTGAGGAGGGGTGGGATGTTGCAATTTCGAAAACTACAACGCTTTTTTTAAGACAGAATTGGCCGCATGAAAGGAAAAAACTTTTCATTTGTTTTTAAAAAGTATCAGCAACGTTTTGCAGCCGTGAAGATTTTTATATGATTGCTGAAATAATTTTTTTATTGAAATCAATTCAAACTGAAATTCCACTCATCTTCTAATATGTCGACCAAATACCTGTGAAGTTCAATGTTCAAAAACCATGTATTTAAGAAAGGAAGGATCAAACTTACCAACAACTCTTGAATTTAATACATCTGAAAGTATTATGTCTGATCTAAGAAAATTTACCTAAATTTCGAGGTTAGTTCAGAGGAAATCAATCAAGTCAAGTCAGTAATAAATTCAAGTCAAGTAAATCAAGTCAAGTCAGTAATAAATTCAAGTCAAGTAAATCAAGTCAAGTCAGTAATAAATTCAAGTCAAGTAAATCAAGTCAAGTCAGTAATAAATTCAAGTCAAGGAAAGAACGGGTCAAATCAAGTCAAGTCAAGGTGGGGTTGTTTTTTTTTGACATTTGGAAAAAAATGATAACTAAGGAAGATAGGAACGTGTATTGCAAATCTCTATTTATCATTTTGGTCCCACATTATCGCTCTCGTTACAATATTACCTATTTCATCGAAAGGATCCAAAATGCGCTACAACTCAATGATGTATTGTAATAAACTTTTTTATTCTTCGGAATCGACGTGTTTGTGGATAAATAAAAAAAAGACAATCAAATTAAATTCCAGTACATGATTCCAATGTTGCACTAAACGGCAACGCCCAGAAAGCATCAGCCACTGCACATAAGAAAAAAGCTTTGATGAAATGAACAAAAGATCGTACCCTTTCCTCCTGATTTGTCTCCTGCTCGTCTCGCTCCCTTCTACTCTGTCGCAGTCGTTTACTTTCTCGCTTCTCCCCGTCTCGTCCCCCACTGGTGCAAAAGATGGCGCCGCGGCATTCTCAAACGAAACGTTTCTCACTATCGGAGGATTCCTACAAACCGGAAGATTCCAACGATTTATATACCTATGGAACGCAACAGTATCAAAATCAACAAATGGAAAAGAGGGCTGGTTCCGAATTGCAGCAAATGAAACAAATTCACCAATTCCACAAAGTCAAATTATTATCCCTAGTCCTGCAGGTGGTTTTGGATATAACTCAATAATACCCACATCCCGCGGATTTTGGAACTTTGATTTAGCGAATATCGAGATACCCGTTCAACTAATTGAAATTAAACCAAACAAAACTGCAGTGATGACGTTAAAACGACCTGGTGCTATAACTTTTGATCAACCGACTAGTGCGAGGAATGGGCAAATGACGGGTTTGTTGCCGGATCAAAAGTCGGTTATTGTTGCTGGTGGGTGTGCGTGTGATCCTAGTGGTAAGAGGATTGATGGTGGGGCGTTTGGTGATGCGTTTATTTTTGATACCGAGACGGAGAGGTGGAGGAGGATTACGGCATTACCTGTAACGCTTTTTGATGCCGCTTCAGGGGTTGTTGGGAATGAATTTATTGTAATTGGTGAGTGATCCGTTTTGTGTTTGACTAAATGAGTTCTTCTCATTTTAATTTTATTCATTTAAATAGGAGGAAAGTCATCAAGAGGTTTACCAGCTACGGACTCAATCAGTACTTTGGTATTCTCATACAACATCGCAACCAACGCTTGGCGAAACGCAACGGATGAATACAGTGGGTACACAGGAGCGCTTCAAAGGCAAGAAGTCATTGCAGCATTCGGAAGGTATGGTTTCACGTCCCAGAACAATATTCTTCGACTGGGCAGTTGCACATCACCGGTACCTGGTTTCACTGGAGTGCAATATGACGTGGATGTATTTGGTGGTGGTTCGTGGAAGAAGTTGGATGTTAAAAACCTTGATAAGTCGATTAATTTATGCGGACAAACGATTGCGCAGGATCCAAAGACTGGTATCGTTTATTCTTTCAGTGATGCAACAGGTTTGTCCCAGATCTACTCCAAAAATATCTTGTTTTAATCAAAGCTTCCTTTAAACTTTTTTTTAGCTTCTGCCTCTTTCCGAGCGTTTAACCCTGCGACACAGTCATTTTTTGATCCATACAAACCAATCCCCGACAACATCCTCACTAATTCTCCCAGTCCATCAATCAACCCAACATCCACCTCACCACCAACCAATCTCATGTCTCAAATGCAAAATCCGACGTTTCTACCATTAGTTCTCGGTGGAGTTGGAGCTGCATTTGCTGTTGTAGGAATAATCGCCGCCGTACTATTCATCAAATCACGACAAAGAATTCGAAGAAAAGGTTCCATAGATCACAGCAACATAGACTCAACGCGGATATCGATGGATTCCAGAGCGGAAATTGGAGTTCTACCAGAAACATTTAACGCAAAGAACGCCCCACCATTACCAGACGCAAGCCCACGACGAACGATTCGAGTCGGGACTCGAGATGTACCGATTTTATCAGCGCCGCCGACACGGCAACAACGAAAAAATTCGAGATCATCATCACAATATTCAAAATCGTCAGCCAATTTGCAGTCGAGAAATGTAACACCATTGCCGGTGTCGATACCACCTGAACAGGCGCCGCCCACAACGGTTGTTCCGATAAAGTCTAGTACTAGTTCGCCGGTTGATGGACATTGCAACGAACCGTTTCACCGAGGAGTACGTTTGAAAGGATGAGACCGCCGTCGAGTGAAAGGAAGAATGAAGACATGTCGGAGTTAGGGGTAGCGCTTGAAGATCAACAGGGCTTGAACGAATCTTTCTTGACTTTCAAAGCGAATGATTTGGTGGAGATTATTCGGTGGAATGTTGATATCGTGAAATCATTGGCACCCAAGGATTTGGAGGGAATTGTTCATATATTATCACCAGCAACGTCGTCGTCATCGGGAAAAGAATCACCGTGGGCGGAAGGAGTAAATACACGAACTGGACAGCAAGGATACTTTCGCATTTCAAAGATTGGAAAGTTTAGGCAGAGTGATAGTCCTATCCTTGGTGAGGAAACGCTGTCGCCTACCGTGAAGAATTAAAGACTTTCAAGTTTCATATTTTCTTTTTTGTTTTTTCATTAAATTTGCATGGTTGTGTGTGTTTGCCAGTTGATGGGAGAAAATCGGACACTTTTTCATTATACAGATGTGTATACAAGAACTAAGCATTTGTTTCATAATTTTATTTTTTTCATAGGCATTTTTTATTAATAAAATAAATCAAAAATCAATTACGAGTTGAAAAGAAAAGATCTGAAGATCTGAAAAGGAAATATTATCAAGCCACGTAGTACCAGCCAACGATTAAAAAAACAATTCGACAAAGATGATGGCCACAACTGATATAACCGGTGTAAACCCTTCAGAATTGTATGTTTATTTTTCTTCGTATTAATACTTGGTTCTTCTTTTATCGCCGTTGATTGTTCGCTTTAACTTACATTATGCGACAACATTAACTAACTTTTTTGTTTTTTCCACCTCTTTTTCAGAGAACAACAAGAGAAGTTGGGATTTTACAAGCAAAAGGATATTGAGATGGGAGCTAGCGAAGACGACAATGAAACCGAAGATGACGACGAAGACGAAGTAATTTAATTCAAAATCCACAATATTATTTATTTATTCCGTTGATATTGATCCTTTGCCTCTTTTTGTTGTTTAGGGTAGCGAAGAGGAAGAGGAAGGAGAATTCGACATCAGTACGTTTATGAAATTTTCACAATTCAATCTCTCACTGAATCATCACTATTTCTATCTCTATTTTTATTTGTTCTTTCTATTAGACGAAGAAATGAAATACATCGACAAATCAGCGATCCTTCCGTCCCGAACCCGCGGTGTAAAGATTGATTTCCGCAAAGACCCAGAATTCCACAAACAAGACGAAGACGCTGACGATACGCCATACGGATTCCGGTACGGAATCTTGGATTCAGGTGCGGCATCTGCTTTCGAGCCGGAGAAGATTGTTGATGAAAGTGGTGATTATGCGATGGAGGAGGATGTGGATATGGATCGAAAGGGTGGTGACAGTGGGGATATGCAAGAATGAGCTTGATCTGGGGGTTTTTTTGTAAAGAAGCTGCTTCTTGCATTTCGTTTGGTGTTTTTTTATTTAAATGATTTTGTTTTATATTGTTGTTGGAGGGTGAAAGGCCTAATTGATCTTTTTTGTTTTTCGGTTGAAATATATAATTTTCAAAGAGAGTTATACCGAAAGTTTATTCAAGATCCATATGAAGCGTTTGCAATAATGATTGTATTCGGAGATCATGGATATTGAGTAGCAAGTGCAATATGTGCCCAATTGGGAACGAATTTTCTGGCGGTGGCGTACACTTCTTCGAAGTTTTTTTTCGCTCCCCAAAACTTCAACGTTCTTTAATATCTCTTTAAAATATGACTATTTACGCGATTTTCACCGCATTTTTTATGATATCCTTCATCTCCTTTTACTTCGTATTTAACCCCCTCCCCATTTCCCGTCTTTACTCTTTCTTGTCCGCTGAGAACAACCGTCTCAGTGGTGTAGTGAACTTTTTACGTGGTGAGTCAATCTTTTTATATTTCTTTATCATTTTTGCTTTACTCGAAAGCGCGACTTGATTAAAGTTTTCTTTCTTGTTACATTTCAAAATTTACATTCAAACAAAACTCTAATTTACTTTTTTATTTTAGGTCCGGCACTTGCGGCCATCCTTTTATTTATTATCAGTACTGCGCGTACGGTGCGATTCCGTGCTGGCTGGAACGTCTAGTTTGGGTTCGATCTTGATCACGCTGGCGTTGAATTGACCTGCAGCTCCGTTAAGACTCCCGCCAAATCCCCATGTCTTATCTTCTTCCTATGACTATAATCCACGTACTGCAAGAGGACCTTCTCCCAATATCACTACTTTACCTCCAAAATCTCTTGCAAGTACTTCCACCCAAACCGACTTATTGCCAAATCCCTTAAATCCCGCGAGTGCTGCACAGGTCACGTCTTCCCAACGCCAGGTGCTCCGGTTGACGCAGGAAAACGATCGTTTGGTTGTGGAGGCTGAAGATCTTCGTCGTAACTGCGAAGGGTTATATCGGTCATTTGGTGAGATGGTCGGTCGGTATAAATCAGTAAAGGAAACGTTGTTGCCGAAGGTTAACGCAATGGAATCCGAAATCGGATCGCTAAAGGAGGAGTTGGTCGAGAAAAACGATTGCATCCAGTCGGTGGAATGTTTTAACGCGCGCGACTTCTACTACAGTTGGAAACGGCAAGAAACCAATGTGCTGAGAGAGATTCGGCGCGTTTGGATCTGGAAAATTCAAATCAAGCGGATTCGGTGTCGATTGCAAAGTTGAAGGATGAGAAGAAGGGGTTGTCGGTAGACGTTGTGAATATGGACATGGAAATCAAAGATCCACGACGTGAACTTCGTGATTTGAACGTGAAAAACGACGCAGATAGAGCTGAAGATAGATTTGAGGGCCGGATTCAAATACCTGCACTCGATAATGTGAAAAAGAGCGATTACTCTCAGTACCGAATGAAAGGCAAGGAGGATTTGCTGGGAGGGAAATGCGAGATTTCCACCAAACTTGAAAAACTGTATCGGGGAATCCTAGCAGAGGAATGACCAGATCACACGCCAACGACAAGAAATAAAGCAAAAATTTGAAGCAAGATCTACGTATACGCAGCCAGAGTTGGTGACTGGGAAATGCAAGGAACGAGTTTCACAAGAGAATGGGACAGCGAGCCAAAAGGAGAAGGAAAAGGTCGAGCCAGAGGTAGTAAGGCCACCATGGCCGAAGCCGGAGTCAGACACTGGACGCTACGAATTGGACCAATTAACCAACCGTTGGATTTATGTGCAAGGCGCTCCGAATCCGCCAAACATTGACGCACCGTCACCGAGTATATCACCGCGTGACCGAACAAAAGAAGATAAAAATTGGATGCATTTCATGGACCGTATATTCAATCACAAGAATAAACCAAGAGGTCCTAAGAGGAATGTTGTGAACAATGTTGGATCTAAAAGCTTGGGTAGACCGGGTAGACCTGGTGCAGCGATCCCTCCGATGGGAATTTATGGAGTCGTAGTTGAGGATAAGACGATTATTCACAAAAGAAGCGTGAATTACGTTGATCCTGTTCACGAATTAAAACGGCGAAAAATTACAGAAATCGAATTTTTTGGAATTGCTGATCCGCCAGCAGAGAAGCTTTTATATAGTAAACAGAAACCTTTCAAATCATTACCACCCTCTCTTGGAAGGCGTATCACCGATGATGGTTAGTGAACAAATTTGATTTTATATTTAATTTTACACTGATATCTTATTTTCTTTTGATTATATTAATTACTGACAGCGTGAGGAGATTATTAATCGCTTGCAACAGTGGGCGAATATGATCCGGTTAGAAGAATTGCATTTCGAATGTTTCGATAAGCGATGGTTAATGTACTCCGAGTGCTATGAAGATCAGCGGTGGTACTCGTCCGTTGTCCGATATTTCATTATGGTATGTGGTTGAATTGGAAAATCTTTTGAGAAGCTTGATATTAATCTATGTATTTTATTATTACGTATAAGATGAACGATCTTCATTGTGTGGCTGCCGGAATCTTTTTCCATTGCGTTCTTCAAATGGTAAACTAAATTTGAAAAATTGAGAAGATATATGATATTCTGATTAACAATTATTCTAAGTATGGGCCGTTCGGAATTGGTGAAAATTGTAATTGATGAATTACCGTCAAAACTCATTGAAGAAGATTTTAAAAATTTCTCCCACCGCATCCGCAATCAAAGTAGTAGTGCAGGGTTCGATTCGCAGCAGGAAGAACGAAAGAAGGCAGCGGCTTGTTGCGCATGAGTTGTCTCACGACTTTGTTTCTGTCCCATTTTGTGTTACAAGGAGTTTTGACATAAAACCACCTTCATTCCTCTTTAAAATACAGAAACTTCGCTCTTGTGTTTGTCAGATTTGAACAAATCATGGACATTTTTTCGATGAACGTTGCCGGTGCCAGTGACTAAGAGTGGAAAGAAGCTACGGGATAATTTGAAATATTCTAAAACTTGGGTAAGAATCCCGCTCTACATCCATGTTCGCCAGCAACAACTGCAACACCCACTTGTTGTGAACTCCAGTGTTCCATCGTCCGTCACCGATTGAATGTCGTCGTCTTCTTCAATATACAGTTCTTCTAGAGCGTTCAGGCCGAGTTCAGCAGCTGGTTCCACGAAACCTTCGTCGTTTTCTTCCATGTCGGACCATTCATCCAAATCGTCGTATTCCTCTTCACCCGAAATTGACTGTAGCGGAGAGAGTGGATGTAGATTTGGACTTGGACCTGGAAGCTCTGCGAGAGCGACCGGACTGGGTGGAGGAGGAAGAGAGGCTGCCAGTAACCTTAATTGATGTCGGAACTGCCTTCCTCTGTGCTTCTTAGTTCGCCGGTGACGCTCTTTGTTCTCTGTGTTGACGGCAACACCGCATAGCCCGCAATTCCATCTGTACTTGTTAATTTGCCTGGTGACGAAATTCATTCACCTTCGCTTGATGAAATTTATTTATAAAAAAGGTAAACCGTCAAATGGACTTACATTTTTTTATGAACGTTCAAAGAGTCTGTTCCGGTATATTACATCGTCGAGATTCAGTTTTCGATGCGAGTGACGGGAACAAAGAGGGGGATTTTGTTGTTTATTTCGAGGGTAAAATTTGGAAAGAAACAATTTTGTTTGAGGAGGAATTTGTGAAGGGGAATTTGAAGAAATTAGAACGTTTTTATTCAGAGAATATTCTTGGCGAGCTATCTAAAAATGGTTTGTGAACAATAAATAAGTTGTGTGAGTGCGCGTTTTTATTCCACAATGGAAAAGTGAACAGCCCACCTGGGAAGCAAGACCCTACGGGTTAGTCTTGTGGAGGAATAGAATGTTGTGATTCTATG
>JADGJK010000157.1:0-48835 GCA_027600645.1 Nowakowskiella sp. JEL0407 | reverse complement strand
TCATATTTCCAGAATATTCCTGCATTCCAATAAATCAACAAACGGACCTTCAAGGAAATAGAATGTAAAAATATACCTGGCACACCGTTGTTCGCCATCGTAATGACTCGACTGTGATCGGTTACAGCATATTGATTTGTTAAAATCACTTTCAATCCAAATAATTTGTTTTCATCCAAATAAATAGTCGGAACCTAATTAGTAATTAAACAAATCAACAAAGAAAAGCTACAAGATAAGGATATACGTACCACTGATATAAAGTATTGAAATATCATGAGATCTAATAAAATAATATTAAATTTACTTCAGAGAGTAAACCAGAAGAAACACTCACGGTCATCGGCCATTTCCAAACTGTTATCCAGTGGGTTCTTTATTCCCGGAAAATCAATTCCAAACGACATCTTGTCTATAATATGAGTGAAATTCATCGCTAATTAGAAAATGTTAGAATTCTCTGCTGCGGCTGTGATCTTCTTAAAAAACGTACCATCGTGAGGCATATGTTCACCTTCGTATCCATGACCGAAAGCAGTAATATGCAACATCCCAGACACCAAAACACTCCGACAACATTAGAAAAACGCGAAAGTCTATACTCTTCTCTTAAATCAAATTCACCTTGTTGACTTTAGTATTTCCGACAAATTTACACACATTAAGAACTTCAGAAGACAAATATTAAAACCTACACAGAAATTCCAACTATAAAATGTGATTTCAACCTCCATTTCTATAACGGTAAAAGTTAGCTGCACGTTGGGCATGATTAATGATCTTTGCACATCCAACGCATCTTCTCATTTCAGTTGTTTCCTGTAACAAAACAACTTAGTTTTACGTGGACTCGAAAGTAAGTATGCATAGGGACACTTACTGTCGCAGTATACGACCTCTCATTGTGAATTGTATCTGGAACGCACACCATCAGCTCTGAATTAGATTCTACCAGTTTAATGAAAATTCGGTACATCAACTGCTCTAAAGTCATTTTGCAGATTTGATGAAATTACAGCAGAAATTAGAGGAGATATAGCATCTATGATAGGTATGTGGTCTTCACCTTTTTTTTTTTTTTTAAAAAACTAACACATGAACTCAAAATGATGCACCTGCGAACTGCGAATATGACAATGGAAAATTGCAGTATATTTTCAGAAATACTCGAGAATGTTGCCAGAGAACCAAATGCAGAAGAAATCATATAAAGCGTTTTCGGTTTCGTTTCACAAATTTACCAAAAAACGAGAGAAAATGCTCCGACTTTTAAATTTTTTTCGAGAATATCATCATACTTACCTCACCTCATGTTCACCGATAATATCGATGTTTGTTTCGGAATCGTTGCACCGGAAAGAATGTTTTCAGATGATTTTTTCGTCGTTTCGTGGTTGAAATTCCCGAGAACTTTAGAAGAATCGGTTATGTCGCTAAATTCACGAAAGCCGAAGTTAATTTCCTCGCCTGCGTCAAATCTGCCGTCGTCCTGCCTGGGTTTCTTCGATTTTTATTGTGTTTTTGTACTTTTACATGGCAATGAGATTAAGTCAACGTTGAATAAACTGGAGATTCAGCTTTATTATAGATTTTAGCCAACGGGGCGCTGAATTTCCCTGGAATAAAGCGGTAAAACGTACGGGGACATTCTTGCACGGGAAATTTTGCGAATCTCCGCGTTTTGCTCGACTGATTGGGACGTTAAAGTACAAGTATGAGGATGTCTGCTTGCAGATTATGAAGATTGTAAATGAAAAGCAAGGATGCAGGAACCCATGATCGCGGTCGTTATTAACAAGGTCGTTATTAACAAATTCCAGATTTTTGTACTTGCATAATTGAAGTTCAATAAAAGCATTCAACGAAAGTAATTCTTACACACTATCATGTATTCGGAACCTCAGACCAACTGCGTGCCAAAAACAGCAAACAATGATATTTAATTTGATCCCACAGAATCAGCCGAACATTTTGCATACGCTTGAACAAACTTCTCCAACATCACCTTATTCTCTTCTTCCGTACCAACAGTAATCCGCAAACACCCTTCACAACCAATCTCTGACCCACGGAACCGCACCACAACACCCAACTCTTCCGCCATCATTTTATAAACCGCATGTGCAATAAAGTTACTCGGTGTTGCATCTAAATCCACAACTTGCGCCAGCAAGAAGTTTGCATTGTTTCCACCCAATATGCATCCGATTCCAGTTGTGTTTGAAAGCGTGCTGATTAATTTACCGCGTTCCGCAAGGATTTGGGATTTGTATGACTGCATCGCTGCGATTCCTGGTTCTGAGAGCGCGGCACGAGCTAATAGCGATGTTGGAGTTGAGATATTATACGGTGCTTTTGTTTTGTTGAATAAACCGGCAATCTCTGGTGAAGAAACAGCAATTCCCAACCTACATATTCACAAAATTAATTAAGAGAAAAAATTAATTTTCAACGGATATTGCTTTACCGAATCCCGGCCATTCCAAAAGCTTTCGATAAAGTTTGGATAACAATCAAATTCGGATATTCTTCAACCCAAGTCGCGACTGATCCATAGTCATCAGAATCTTCGGAAAAGTCAATATACGCTTCGTCGACAATTACGATTCCCTTGTAGTTTTCGTGATCTAAAATTCTTTTAATATCACGTTTTGCGATTAATGTTCCTGTGGGGTTTCCTGGAGAGCATATGAATGTGAGTTTAATTGATGGATCGTTATCCAATTCTTCCAACATCTGCAATCGAGGTTGAAATTAAGAATAAAACCAACAAAAACGATGCAATTATCTTTTCACTCACGTCATCAACTCGTAACTGAAACTTCCCTTCTTCCAAAACCAACGGAACCTTAACAACACCCACATCATTAGTCTGCGCCGAAACGCTATACATCCCATATGTCGGCGGTGTAATCAAACACTTCTCCTTCCCCGGCGTACAAAACACTCGAAACGCCAAATCAATCGACTCATCCGACCCGACTCCCAAAAAAAAACAATCGGGACTAGATATATTCCGGAGTTTACATAATTGTTGTTTTATGTCTTGTTGGTAGGGGTCCGGGTAACGATTTAAATTTGAGTCGGTGTAGGTGATGGAGTCTTGGAGGGGGTGGGTTTTTAGGGAGGGTTGGAGGTGGGTTGTTATTAGGTTTAGTGGGAGTGAGGATCCGTAGGAGTTTTCGTTGGCGTCGAGGAGGATTCCGGTTGAGTAATCGTCTCGGGCACATCGGTATGGCTGAACAAGATTAGTTAATTGATAAATATCGTAATATCAATGGTGAATACTTTTAATGCCCAGATGTTTGGACGGACAGCTTGCTGGAGGTTGAAATCAGTTCGCTTCATTGGAAATTTTTTTTGATGAGTGCGTGGCTTGAGGTTTAAAGTGATTCCAACGGTGAATAAAGAATGAGCTCACCGAAATTGATACAAACACTAACCAAGCTCCGTCATTGTCTTAAATAAATTTCATCGAAAATATATAAAGAAACGGATCAAGATATATTTGAAGCTCAAAAGTGTTATGATATGCGAAGTTTGGGTGAAAAAAAATTTAAATTTTAATGTGAAGAAAAGCTGATGCATGGCTCATACCGTAAGGAAAAATAATACAGCTGCAGTATCAGAATGTGGTGAAATCTCTGCCGAAGTACGCCATGCCGCAACACAAGCCACAAGCCAGCAATAAAAAGGCACAACTTGAGGAGCATGAGTGAAGGGCTTTTAAGCACGAGCTGTCTGAATAAGAGGCACGGAGTTACCAGATGCTGCGTTGTTGCGGGCTGCTTGTTCAAGCTCTGTCTGCCTGCAAGTTTGCTCTTGTGGGCAGGAAGTCTGCGCTGGGCTTCTGACGCTTGGCTTGCTATCTGCTTTTTTAACTTTCGTATCTGTTTCTTCTGCATTTTTTTATTTTTTTGTTTCAATTCTTGAAGAGATTTACCTTTTGTAAAGCTGCCTAAGAAGGTCTCAAGCCCTTTTGCAGAAGGCTGAGAGCAAAATGATTTTTCTTGATTGAAATTTAAATTTTTTACGACTGCAAAAACTCTTTACGTCGCCTCAATCTCCCAGTTCATTATTTCCCCCTCTTCTTTTCCCCACACGACTCTATTCGTTCACCGTGGAAGCCGCTGAAAATATGCTGAGATATCGGTAAAACATTTATCGAACAAAATTTTCAACTCCGTGTCGCAAATTCCCGATACGACGATGACATGAATACGATAAATAAACGATATATTAACAAATAAAATCAAGATTTCATGATGGATTGAATTCAATTTTCAATCAACCAATCCTTCGTGAAGAACCATCCTTCTGCGATCAACACAATCAGAGCCCCGACAACGGCCATCAAAGTTTTCTATTAGAAACATATTAGCAGAATCTAAATAATCCCAAACGTCTTGAAATACCATTCCCAAATCCGTCGTAACAGCATCCCCAAAATACATAATTGTCGCAACAACCGCCGCAACAGAAATTCCCACATTAACAATCGCCGTTAAAATCTTTGATGTTTCTTTCAACTCTGCACCAATATTATTACCATTTTCTCGCAACATTGCTTTCGATGAATTCGGAAAAGGGGAGGAAGATGATTTTAGGTTGGAAGGGAGAATTGAGGATACCATTCGATGGTATTCTTTGGTTTGGTTTTCGGATTCTATTTTCGATAGGATTTCAAGGAGTTTTGCAGACTGTTGAATACCGTTTTGAAAGATAAATTACAGATTAACTTATTGGGGTTAATTAAAACGAGGAGACTAACTTTCACACGCGGTTTGGGCGCTTCGAAGTACATTCTAGATCCTTTTGTTAGGTTTATTAAACTAAATTCCTCGGATTCTGGGAAATATAAAATTAATTCTGGAACTTTGATTTAAACGAAAATTCAACGATACCTTGGTTATGTTCCTGTAATATCGTAGATATTCGAAAAACCAACTTATGCTCAATAGTATTTGGCGTTGGGGATGTTACGTCCGATACTTCACTCGATTCATTAGTTGAAATTGATTCATCAGCTTCAAGTTCCGTGATTGATTTTAAGGAGGTGTCGAGTGATTTGAGATATGAAAGATACCAAGATTTTATTTCATCTGAGTGTTCCGAGGCTTGTTTTGCTGCTTCGACGATTTTATTTGTGAGAATGAAAGAAACCATAATTCCTGACAGCGTTGTCAAGAGTTCTCACAAGAAAGCAGACATATTTGAAATGTTTGATGGAGTGGTAGTTTCGAAAAACGACTTAAAAACTTTATAAACTATGGTCAATCATGGATCAGATTGGATTGGAACGCGCAAATTGAAATTAATATTAAACGATTGGCCGCACTTTAATTTTAAGTGAATTGATCCACAATCTTTTGCACAAAGAACGATACACGAATCTAACCTTAATGAAGTACTCTCATAATTGATCCATATTCATTCGTACATTTAATTTGGAAAGTGGAAATCAGACTAATGTGGATGTGAAATGAAGAAACTATCTCGACCCAGTGTTTCCGTGATTCGTGTTTAAAAAAATCTAGAATCTACAAGATACTATTCGACTCACAGTTTGTCAATGTTTTTTCGTCGCGCTTTCGGAGATCACGTATAAATTGTGAGTCTGTGAGCCCAGGATACGTGTAACAATAAAATTTTACATGGTTTGGAAAAACGAAAACCTTGCAAGTATTCCAAGAAACGTCTGATATATTTTCTTACAGGCAGAAAAGAAATTCGATTTAAAAATTTGCTGTATCGGTGCTGGTTACGTTGGTATTTACAATTCATTTCATTTCAACCTTGTCTCCTTAATTAATCAAACTCCCCCTTTCTCCAATAGGCGGGCCAACATGTGCAGTAATCGCATACAAATGCCCAAACATAAAAGTAACCATCGTGGACATAAACCAATCCCGAATCGACGCCTGGAACTCTGACACTCTCCCAATTTTCGAACCGAAACTCGACGAAATCGTTAAAGTCGCTCGTAACCGTAACCTGTTTTTCTCCACGGAAGTCGATAAAGCCATCAATGAATCCAGCATGATTTTCGTTTCGGTGAATACCCCCACGAAGAAATCCGGAATTGGGGCGGGATTCGCGGCAGATCTTGCGTATGTGGAGTCGGCGACGAGAAGGATTGCGGCGGTTGCTCAGTCGTCGAAGATTGTTATTGAGAAGTCTACTGTTCCTTGTCGTACGGCCGAGTCTATGCGAACGATTTTAGAAGCGAATTCGAGGGATGGGTTGAGGTTTGATATTCTTTCTAACCCGGAATTCTTGGCGGAAGGAACTGCGATTGATGACTTGTTTCAACCTGACCGTGTGTTGATTGGTAGCTTGCAAACTCCGGAGGGAATCAAAGCTCAGAATGCCTTGCGAGACGTTTACGCGCATTGGGTTCCAATGGACAGGATTATTACGATGGGATTATGGTCTAGCGAACTTTCGAAATTGGCTGCGAACGCCTTACTTGCGCAAAGAATCTCTTCTATTAACGCCTTGTCTGCGATTTGCGAGGCCACGGGTGCCGATGTGAGTGAAGTTTCGTACGCCTGTGGATTGGATTCACGTATCGGACCGAAATTCTTGCAGGCCTCGGTTGGATTCGGTGGCAGTTGTTTCCAAAAGGATATTTTAAACTTGGTGTATTTGTCGGAATCGCTGCACTTGCCTCAAGTTGCAAATTACTGGCGACAAGTGGTTGAAATGAACGAGTATCAAAAATCGAGATTCGCGGAACGGGTAGTGAAGAATTTATTCAACACGATTACGAATAAGAAGATTGGAGTGTTTGGATTTGCTTTTAAGAAGAATACTGGTGATACGCGGGAAAGTGCCGCTATTACGTTGTGTAAATTTTTCATAAAGGAGAGAGCGAATGTGATTATCTATGATCCAAAGGTCGATGATGAACAAATTAGGATAGATTTGACGGAAACGGATGTAGCCACCCCTGATGAGTTTGCGAAACATGTGAGGATTGTTCATGATCCATACGAGGCCGCCAATGATGTAGATGCGATTGTTATTGTAACCGAGTGGGATGAGTTTAAAACTTTGTAAGCTTTTTTTTTTGGTTTTAAATTAATGAATTTAAATTAATGGTATGTGTTTCTGATTAGGGATTGGCAAAGAATTTACAATGGATGTAAGAAACCGGCGTTTCTTTTTGATGGGAGATTGCTGTTGGATCATAAAGCGTTACAGAAGATCGGTTTTCAGGTGGAGGTTATTGGGAAGCAGTTAATCTAGAAAATATAGACATAACCACAATAATCCTTGATGAAATGATAATGAACTCCAACAATGTTCCCCTTCACCACCTGCGTTGGGTTTACTATCATTGATAACTAACATTTATAAAAATCAGAACATTGAACTACGTCCTCGTTCGACAAGGATGTGTTATTTCAGCAAGGGAAAATTAATTGAAATTATTATTCGCTGACTCACCGTTCAAGCTCCTGAATTCAGCGAATTGAACTCGTATTCATTCACTTATCAGTTCGCTTGAAGGAGTACAGTATTTGCAAACAGACTCGCACTCATGCTGTGGTCTAGAACTGTTTATAAATAAAAAAGATTCTCTACTGTCAACTGATAATTTTTTCTTCTTCTCTGAACACTAAAGAGAACGAAGCGATGGCTGCCTTGCAATTTTTTAATTTTGCGGGTGCGCGTTTTGTAATTAATTTGACACACAAGAAATTGTGACCTCTTTCCGCTACCATTTCGAAGAGAATAATTGATGAACCCAAATTTTGCGATCATTAACTTCTAACTGCGAGTCTAAAAAAAAAGAAAAATCAAGAACAATAGATGACATTGCAAGGGTCAAGTTTGGTAATAACATTCACAGAGTTTGGGATGGGGGTAAGTCAATTTAGAGAAATTGAAAGAATTTTGATACACATCGTGTAAAGTTCTTTTGTTCTTCAAAAATAAAACTTGGTTCGAATTAAGACGTATGTTTATTGATTATTTCAATTCAGCCCAAGTTTTTTTTGCAAACTCAATAATTGATCTCGTTGGTCGCCCTGAAAAACCAAATTCAAAATTAAAAAAAACTCACAAAAAAATAACAAAACCAACATACCAGTCATTCCTTTTCCAATATACCCATCTGCACCTTTATTATGCATAACTCCCGCAATATCAATATGCGCAAACATGATTCCATTCTTTTTTGCATCCCACGTTTTCACATCTTCCGTTGATTCTTCTAAAGTCGTTTCGGTTTCTTCCTCCACTGATTCATCAACTTTTTCTTCACGAAGTTCTTCTGCCGTTGGAACGAATTCGTTTAAAAATATCGCAGCTGTACACGAGCCTCCACTTCTTCCCTACAATAAACGAACAATTAAATGATTCCCAAACAAAATAAAGAGTAAAATTAATCGCATATAAACTTACCCCAACATTCTTCAAATCCGCAACATTACTCATAATCTGTTTCTTATATCCAGCATCCAACGGCATTCGCCAAAACTTATCTCCTGCAAAAACTCCCGCTTCGTTTAATCCTTTCCACAATCGATCGGATTTCGTGAACACTCCTGTGAATACTGATCCGAGTGCAATATCCATTGCTCCGGTCAGAGTGGAGAGTTCGATTAGTGAGTGAGGTTTGTAAGTTTTCGCTACGTAGTGGATTCTTTGAAAAAGAAAATGGTGAGATGGATAATTGGATGAGTTCAAACTTTGAATTAAGCTTACGCATCTGCCAATATTAATCGCCTAGAAATGATTTAAAAAAACGAAAAGTAAAAATTAACAACAATCAGAATCTATATTTTTACTACCCTTCAGCATCAGTATTATCAACCTATTAATCCACATTAGGTCAGAAATTCAAAAATTAATTTGAAAGAAAAAGAAGAAAAACCAAATACCTCGACAGACTTTCCATTCATCGCATACACCAAATCACCAGGTTTCGTCGCACTTCCCGAAGGCATATTCTCAGTCAACGGAATAACCGCCACACAATTAACCTTCACCTTCATCGCCGCCATAGCCCAAACCGTACTAATCGTAACCGCCGCTCCACCCATATCACCCTTCATCATCGCCATATCCGCACTCGGTTTAATCGAAATCCCTCCACTATCAAACGTCACACCTTTACCCACAATCGCCAATGGAGTTTGGTTTGGATCACTCGCACCGAAATATTTTATTTCGAGGAATTTCGGTGGCTCGATTGAGCCCCGGGAAACAGAAAGAAATGCGCCCATTTTGTGGTCGCGGATCCAATCCAAGTCGTGGATTTTTAGTTCGGTGGTGTCGGAGAATGGAGAGAAGAGGTCGAGAGCTTGTGTGCAGAATTGTGTTGGTGTGAGTAGGTTTGCAGGGGTTTCCATTAATCCTCGAGCTAGATTTTGAGCTGATTACAAAGAAACACAGAATGAGTACCATAAAGAAAATCGTGATAAATAAAATAAGTGTACCTCGGCCTTGGAAGATCCCAGTTTCCCAATCTGATAAATCGTGATCGTTACTTCCCAACGGCTCAATCCAAACTTTCGGTTCACTGTTTGCAGCAGATTTGTAGGAATCAAATGTATACGAACTAAGCGTAGCGCCTTCTGCTGCACCTTGGAATGAATTTAACGAGTCGATGGCGACTTTAATTGGGGAGGATTCGGAATGGAAGGATTTCGATTTTTTGAAGAGTGATTTTATAGCTGAGATTGCGTTAGCTGACTACAAAAAAATGCAGAGTTTAGAATAGTTTTGATTACAATACGCCTCTTTTTATAAATCTTACAGCGAGACGAGACGCATCGATTGTTTCTGATTTTTTGGAAAGAGTGTGGGATCCTAACCCGACAACAGCAATTATTGGAGCGATTTTATCAGAATTATCTCCATCAAATATTCTTTAGAAGAATACACAAAATCAATCCAATGCAGTGAACAAAAAGATGGGAATTCGTTACAATCTGACATCGCCAAGAGTTCCGGTAAATTGGGAAGCAGAGATTTGAGAAAATATTCTTGATTTCACCGATGAAGGAAGAACGGATTTTGAGTAATTTGAGAGACAGTCTTCATCCAGTTTTGAGACACCATTTCTCAATTTGTTAACCTATTGCAAATTAAACCGGGAAACAGGCGTCAAATATATAGAGTTAAGATAAAATAAAGCATACACCGATAATTAACGCATCGGCATTTGAAGAATAAGATCTGGTAGCGCGGACGAGATTCGGGTTGAAAGAACGGAATGAAAGTCTGAGCATCAGTTCAAGCCACAATGCTTTTGTTTTTGACGTTTTCATAAACACGTCTTTCTCTCCGAAATTCCATCTGAGGGTTACGAGCAATTAGATTTGAGACTAATTGCATCTCTTACGGCATCTTCCGAGGAGAAAGAAGTTTGATTTCGAAATCTGCGAATCATTGTATGTTTTCTTCTGCAAAATCCTTGGTGGGAAATAATTTATGATTTACTTAAATTACAATAATTTCGTTGAATGCATCGGTACTCTCGGAAAGTTTATTTCGTCGCTTTGTATCGCTCAACATGTCAAGTAAATTTTTGAAAGCCACGCTTATTTTCTCACGAAGTAAAATTAATGGGGGACGCAGGATTCTACCGGGTATTTCTGCTCAATAATCTTCCGTTTATTAATACTAATATCCCTGCAGGGAACAACTACTGAACAAGACTCGCGCTTCGCCGACAAGAACAAAAAGCTGTTGAAAAACACTAAATTTGCTCCAATTCTCTTGAAAAAGGTTTCTATTACGCCCTACCCTCCCTGCTAAACACTTTCTATACTCTTCTATACTTTTTAATCCCGAAACTAAATGTATTGTTCCTAATAAGCCCAAATTATACAGGTAAACGTTCAAAAAGTAAACCTCCAAATTTTACGTCCCTGGATATCACAAAAAATAACCTCCCTCCTCGGCATAGAAGACGAAATCGTAATAAATTACATCTTCAGTCTCCTCGAAAACCAAACCGACTCTTCATTGATCGATGGTCGTGAAATGCAAATTAATCTTACGACGTTTTTAGAACAGAAAACGGCTGGGTTTATGGAAGAGCTGTGGAGGCTGATTGTGGAAGCTAGTGAGAACGAATTGGGGATTCCAAAGGTTATTTTAGAGCAGAAAAAGGAAGAATTGAGACGAGAGCAGATGGAAAGAGATAGGTTGAAGGAGGGTTTGATGAGACAGAAAGAACGTGAGGAGAGTCGAAAGAGGGTCAATGCTAATACGTCGTCTTTTTCGAGAAATGGGAATCGGCCGTCTCCGCCGCCGCACAGCCGTGAATCAGATAAAGATTCTCACAAGCCATACAGAAATCGAAGTCGAAGTCCCAAAGATTCTCACAAGAAGCGTCCTTTACCTGATTATGATTCTCGTAGAGATTCAAGAGATGCAAGAGATTCGAGAGACTCGCGGGATGATCGGTATTATCGTAGGGATGGAGATAGGGATTACAAGTCAAATAGTCGATATCATAGTAGGGAAGAAAGATATGAGAGAGATGAACGGCCTTCCAGGGAACGTAGGGAATATGAAGTGAAAAAGTCGAGAAAAAGGTCGCCCTCCACAGCATCATCATCGTCGAGCAGTTCTAGTGGAAGTTCAAGGAGCTACAGTTCAAGCAGCAGTGGATCATCCGGAAGATCAAAATAAAATGAAAAAAGTTTAATGGATCATAGCTGGAGTATCAAGGCGACATTGACACTCAAGCCATCCACGCCCCATACCGAAATTCACACAATAATATTATTTTTCCCAAAAAAAATCCAAAGGTCACTCCTCTTGTACCAATTGCATGAAATTTTCTCGTTTTATCCTATCAAACAGCAAAACAACACAGTCTTTATATTCTAAACGGTTTCATTCAGTAAATTTAATTCCACACACCCGAATCTCCACTTTGCAAATGTCCACAACCGCCAACACCACATCAACTCCTCCCGGACTCGGTAAACAAGTGTACCCGTCCATTAGACGACAAGATTTCGTCGAAACATTGCATGGAGTGCAAGTTGCCGATCCGTATCACTGGTTGGAAGATCCTGATGCTGATGAAACCAAGGTTTTTCAAATAAATATTTCCTGAATGTATTTAGGGCTCTGATTGTTTTGTGTGGATAGAAATTTGTTGAACAACAGAATGAATTGTTTGCGAATTTCATTGCGCAATCTAAATCTAAAGAAAAGATTAATGCAAGGTTTGAATTGGTACTTTGTTATCACTTTTCTCGTAATGTTCTTTTTTCATTGTGCAGGTTGACTGCCTTGACTGATTTTGAACGTTACGGATGTCCAACGACGGAAGGCGGATCGATCTATTATTGGCATAACACTGGTGTGTTAAATCATTGATTTCTATTTCAAAATGGAACGATCTAATATTTTATTTAATAAATCAGGGTTACAAGCGCAAAGCGTGATGTATAAACAAAAAACTTTAGACGGTGAAGCTAAAGTCTTTTTGGATCCGAATACGTTTAGTGAAGATGGAACTGTTTCTGTGAACACTCTTTGTATAATATTTTTTTTTTGAGTCTTTTGTATTGATCATGTTTCAATATTAATTATTTTTTTTGTGTGATTGGATAGCATTTTCTGAATCAGGGAAATATCTAGCGTATGGGTTATCGACCAGTGGATCAGATTGGGTAAAGATTCACGTAAAGTTAACTGCTGATGATGCGGTTGGTGAAGTTGAATCGACGCCTGTTGAATGGTGAGAAAGGATTTTATTTTATTTGATTTAGTTATTGATTTTTTGAAAAGGGCGAAGTTTACGGGAATTGAGTGGACGCATGATGACGCGGGATTTTTTTATTCGAGATATCCAAAGGTTTGTATCCGACACCTTTTTTTAAAAAAACTTGAGAAAAAAAATTCTTAAATTATTTTCTTCTTAGCCGAACGTTTCACATGATAAAGCGGGAACAGAGACAGATAGCAATAAGAACTCCATGGTAAAAAATTTTCATTAACGCACCCTTTGTTCTTATATTAACTATTTAATCAATCAGCTATGCTATCACAAACTCAGTAAAGCGATTTAAAGATCCGTTGATTACATCAAAAAATTATATTTCTGTTGTTATAGATACACCACAAGATGACGACGTGGTAGTTTTCAAAGATGATGAAAACCCCGATCATTTATTCTCTGCAACTGTTTCTGATGATGGAGCGTATTTAATTATTACTATCAGCGCGAGTTGTGATCCGACGAATAAACTTTATATTGCAAAGTTGGGACCTGGAGGAAGTTTCCAAGTTCCGGAATTTAACAAGATTGTCGAGTGAGTGTTTGTTTTTGTTTGTCATATTTGGTCGTTTTAATTTTTTTTTCTTTCAGTAAATTCGATGCTTCGTATTCTTAGTATGTTTATTTTTTCCGAATTTTCATTTGAAGTTTGACTTCTTTTTTTTGATGAAGCATTACGAACGAAGGACCGATGTTTTATTTCGTCACAACGTTGAATGCACCCAAGCGAAGAGTGGTGAAGTTTGATTTGGAGTCGCCTGAGAAAGGATTTGTTGAGGTTATTCCTGAGACGAATGATGTATTGGAAGATGCAGCTGTTCATGATTCCGATAAATTAGGTGAGTTAGTGCTATATTTTCTTTTTTGGTCACTTCTTGATTTTTTATTTTTTTTTTAGTTGTTACATATTTACATGACGTTAAGGTATTTTTTAGAGATTTCCAATTATTATGTTTTGGTATATTCTAATTTCTTATGATTTCTGAAGAACGAATTGCATCTATTCAACTTGAAAACCGAGAAAGCCATTGAACCAGTAAAGTTACCATTACCTGTTGGTTCGATTATCTCTAGTTCGACTGGGAAAAAACGTGATTCTACAATTTTTTATTCTGTATGTCAACTCTTATTTTATTTGTAATTTATTCTGGATTTTGATGTCCGATTTGTTAGTTTTCTTCGTTTTTGTCGCCTGGGAAAATCTATCGATATGACTTTAAAACTAATGAAGTTTCGACGTTCAGAGAAACCAAAGTGAAAGGGTAATTTTAACACCTTTCCAATTTTTTCTATTGTATCTGTTTTAAGCTCAAACTTTGGAACAGGTTCAATGCAGAAGATTTTGAAGCGAAGCAGGTGTTTTATAGCAGTAAAGATGGGACGAAGGTAATCTAGAAAGTTTTAAATAAAAGTTGCGATTAATGGGGGGGTTTCTTCCATTTAGATTCCAATGTACATCGTATCTCGGAAAGGAATAAAGTTGGATGAAAATAATCCAACTATTCTTTACGGTTACGGTAAGAAGAATTAACTTTGGATCGGTTTTTTATTAATCTATTTCTTTGTTAATTATAAAGGTGGATTTAACATTTCCATAACGCCATCGTTCAGTGTTGGATGGTAAATAAATTTCAATTTTTTCGCAGAATTTATTCAATGTTTTATTATTTTTAGGGTTGTAAGAACATCGTCTTTACGAAATATTGATGACATTTACTAATGTGATATTTTTATATCGCTCTTATCTAGACATTTATGCAGCATTTTAATGTAAGATATTTGAGATATGCACTTTGAATCGATACTAACGGAAATGTTTGTTTGTTTTTTTTAATTAGGGAATTACCTGCGTATCGAACATTCGAGGTGGAAATGAGGTACGTATTTTTTGATATTTTTTTAGGGAATTTGTAACATTCGCAATCAATTTTTTCTTTCAGTACGGAGAAGAAAAGTGGTACTGGGAAGGAAGAAGAGAGAAAAAGCAAAACGTTTTCGATGATTTTCAGGTACACTCTCAAAAAGGTTTATCTCGGCAATCATTGATTAAAACCATTTCATATATTTAGGCTGCGGCGAAATATCTTATTGCGGAAAAGTATACTCGACCTCAAAAGCTTGCAATTCAAGGTGGATCCAATGGCGGTTTATTGGTTGGAGCCTGTTTGAACCAGGCACCAGAGTTGTTTGGTGCTGGGGTCGCTGATGTGGGTGTGATGGATATGTTGAGATTCCATAAATTTACGATTGGTCATGCTTGGGTTAGTGACTATGGAAATCGTAAGTGAATTGTTTTTTGTTTTGTTTTTTTTTGGCGTTTTTTCACCAATCTGATCTGTGATTGGAATTGTTAATTAGCTGATGTTGAGGAGGATTTCAAAGTCGTGTTAAAGTAGGATTTCGATTGAAAACTTGATATTAGTTTTTCACTAATTTTTTCCTAATTTTTCAATGATAGATACTCGCCCGTACACAATGTCCAAAGCGAAAAACCGTACCCAGCTGTTTTGCTTACGACCAGTGACCATGATGATCGAGTAGTGCCTTTGCATTCCTACAAATTGATTGCGACGATGCAACATGTTGCAAAGAACAACCCCAACCCACTTTTGATCAGAATTGACACAAAGTCCGGTCATGGTGCTGGGAAAAGCACAAAACAGAGGGTAATAATTATGAGTCATTTATTAAAAAGAGTGAAAATAAATAATCTTTTTCTTTTTTCTTTTGAAAAGATCGAGGAGAGTGCTGACAAATTTGCCTTCTTGTCGTTAGTGCTGGATGCAGAGTGGCACGATTAGATCGCGCTGTTGTGAAATTGTATTCAAGAAATTTTAATGTGAATAAATCTACGCAGAATCTTTATTCAGAGCTGTTTCCAGATTAACAACCAATTCATGACCTTTCGGATATCCTGAAACCATCAACATCGCCTTCGCGAGTTTCTTCACATCATCCCAATCGTTATACATGTGCAAAGAAACTCGACACCACTTTTTACTCTTAAAATTGAAGATCGGAACTTCAATTCTCCACTTTTCCAACAAATCTTTTTGCAAATCGCTCAACCCGCACTCATCCTTCTCACAAACTCCGAGAGTCGTATCGCCACCTGCATATATTTTCGGGACGTGGACGACGCACATTGCTGCCATCAATGCACTATCTTCGACAATAATTTGAGTTTTCCAAGCGGAGGCGAGAAATTTTCCAGCTTCGAAAGCGAAGAATTTGTTTCGGGATATTGTTTCGTGAAAACCGATGGCGTTGTAAAATTCGATACATGTCGGAAGCGAGAGAAAAGATGATTGCGTTTGTGTGCCTTGCCAGATGAATGAGGATTGGAAACCGTGGGGAGCTCCCCAAGTTGTGATTAGCGGTTTTATTTTCGATTGGTGATTTGGTTTAATATCTTAAAAATAATTAAGGGACGCGTTTTAGAATGGTGAGGAAAACTTACAAAGAATCGCGCATCCTTTCGAGGAGCATAACCACTTGTGACAATTAGTTGTATAATAATCCGCACCGATTTCATCAAGATTCAACGGTACTTGACCTGTTATAAAAAAAACCCCCATGAAACTGATTTAGAATTATGGTTGAATGTTTTTTACCGATTGCGTGGGCACCATCCACCAAAATTTCCACCCCAAATTCATGACACACTTCAACAATTTCCTTCACTGGCAGCACTACAGCGGTAGGTGATGTGATATGCTCAACAACAAATAATCGCACTGAAACACCCAGATCACGTTTTTCTGAAAGAAAATTTCGAACGGACGATGTAATTGTCTCCGGGTCTTTAAATGGGTACGGCATTTTAATTTTCAACAGATTTGATTCTGGGATTGAGCATTCGTACTTTAAAGCGTAAGTTACAGCGTCGTAGTTTACATCAAACATTGCAATGATGTCTGATTTTTGAAATCGTAACGATCTGTTACCAGGATTAAAAGAATTAATCTTGATTGAAAGAAAGAAAGTTCTGCTTTCCATTTACTTTAAAACAGTACTTATTCCAAATTCAACATTCTCCACGAAGACAATATTCTTTGGTGCAGTTCCGACGATATTGGCAACGCAAAACAGACTTCGAATCAAGTATGGGTAGAGTGTTTTGTAAAAAAATTCGACCGGTTGAGTTTCCATTACTATTGTCCATGCATTCGTGACTTCCAACACTGGTAACGAAGTCGCTCTTTTTGCAATCGGTTAATTAACCACATATTACAACAAACCCACAAAACAAGCAAGATTTTAAAGTACCCATACGACCTATGCGCCAAAAATGTAAATGATTCATCCTCTGCATCAGTGTTCTGTTCCCCCTTTAATGTAAATAACGAAAGTGGATCCACAAGTAATTTCCTGTTTCCTATGGCGAAAAAGCGGCGGAGAATTTCTTTACCGTATCTCGGTTTATTTTCAGAAAGAGATTGAAATTCTTTAGACCATTTTGATTGGAAAGCGGGTTGTTCGGGTGGAATGTAGGAATCGGACGAAATTCGAGATTCGACCAATTTGTAAAGGCTCATGATATTGGCGTTTTCTGATTTTGTTGGAAGTTTAGATTTAACGGGACTGTGAATAATCGACATTGGTCAGTGTATTTTGCAGATTTGGTTGTTGCTTATTTTTACATCTATGACTTTTTTCTTAATTTGACTTAATTACAAAAGTTTTCCACCGATTGTTTCTTGTAAACAGTTCTAAAGATGAATGAATTTGCAATCGCAAAAACCGTCGTATCCCATTTACCCTCTATGAACAAAAATGTCGTTGATCCATCTCGACATGAAAAAATTCTTTCGTTTTTGTCCTCGTTTGCAAGGTCAGGAGCAGAAAATCTCGTATATTTGGTTGAGGAGTTACGGTCTTTAAGCGTTATTGAAGTATGATTCGCCATTTGATTCGTTGATTACCATGGTAATTCGAATTTTTTTTTTCACCAGAATTGTTTGGACCACCCTGATGATCGAATAAGGTCTCTCGCGATTCGATATTTTGGTATGATATAGTACAAGAAATGATTCAGTACTAGTTAATGAAATTCCTCAGGACATTTGGTTCTCAATGACCGATTTGGACTGAAAATTTTTGAAAAATGCAGAGATTACCATCCCAAGATTCTGAATTTGATTGTTGAATCACTGAATAATGAATCGACCCAATCGCCGCTCCGGTTTGGTTTTATTGAGGGTTTAGGGTTGTGTTTGCAGAATCCAGTGGCTCTGGAATGGTAAATATCTGAAGAAAAAGTTTCTCGCTGAATTTAATGAAACAATTAGGTACTTGTCTTTGGATCCGTGTCTTTCGTTAGTCTGGCGAGGATTTTCTGATTCGAGTCCATATGTTATTAACCTTTACATGGGTTTATGTAATGAGATTAACCGTTCCAATAGGTAATTAAATCAAGTTGTAAAGCTCTCCTTGCGATAATTCAACATCCACTATCCGCGACTACACCGACACTGCAGTACATTGAACCAAATATAAATAACGTACTCGACTCCCCATCAAGCACATCAGAAGAAAAGCTAGCAATTTTAGAATTAGTCTGGTTATTTTGCGATTCTGAATCCTATCTTTCGAGTAATTTCCTGGTCAAAAGCGGATTTGTATGTTTCAGTCGACATTTTGCCCACGAAAAGTGAAAGTAATTGACATCTGTTAGATTTCCCGCATCAATAAACTTGGCCATGATAAAGATCGACTTGTAAAACGAAGAGCACTTGATGTGATTATTTTGTATTATTCTAAAGCCGAAAATCCATTTGATCTGATCTTTAATGGGAATCCACCTTCGGAAGGTAATGGAGAATATCTATTCTATTCCGTATTTACTCTATTTTTTTTCTGATATTAAACTTTTATTTCAAGATCAAATCTTTGACGGTCTTTTGCTTCAAATAATTCCACAAGACGGAAACTTACATTCGACCTTCGTTGGATTGAGTATAATTGGTCAATTACTGTTTAATCGGAATTATCGGCACATACAGACACAGTTTAGTAAATTTCTTGGGGCGATTTATGCCGTTTGCATCGCCGAGGAATGGGATGAAGATGTGATTTCGAAAAATGGTCGTAAAATTATTGTGACGGTATCCCAGTGACTCACTTCATTTATTTTTTCCCCTCTAATTTCATGGAAATCAAGGTGAAGCAACTAGTAACGGAAAAGAAAAATGGGCGAAAAAAGATTCTGGTTGAACTGGTGAATCTGATACGCTCACTGGGACATAATACCAGCGTAATCCCATAGTATTGAGATATAATATCTTTTCTAATCATTTACATTAAAGGGTTTTGAAATCTACCAGATTTTATTCTCGATAACAAATGATTCAGAATACGCACGAGAGCAAAAGTTAATCGATACCGTTCTGGAATGTTTGCAAATTTTGCTGAGGTGCATGATCCCAAGTGAATTCGACCAAATGGTAATAAATTCAAAATTCTAGTTCCGCTTTCCTCTAAATTTATTTTATAGCGACTCTTGAATTTGCTGATTGATTGTTTAGCTGCAATCCCCCGATCGTCCACTGTGAAAGAGTTACTGGGTATTTCATCGATCATTATCAAAAATATGTTTATGGAAATTTCAGTAACTATTAATTTTGTTCGTCACTTTGTATTTCTCTTAATTTTCTATTTTCAGGATGTCGAAGTGAAAAAATTCGTTTTGGCAATTAATAAAATCGCTACGATACAAGATTGGGAAATTAGATGCCGCTTAACAGAATTTTTTGCCCAATTGCACGAACAAGTAAGCAAAAATTTTGATTTTAAATGAGCAAGATTATTTATATTTTTTATGAGTAGGAAGCTGATGCTTATTGCCGATTTTTGAAATCTTTCACCAATTCAATGAGGATGATTGAGGTGTTGCTAAAATTTACCAAAGAGGATAATTATTTAGTTCGCCGCAGCGTTGTAAAGACTTTTGCGGTAACGTTGTTGGGTTTTCTTAATCAGATTTAATTATTAACGTTTATTTTTCATAGAAAATCATCCCTTGGTCCTTAATTGAAGTAAAAGATTTTAAAGAAGTGTTAAATGTCCTTTTAAAACTGGCTCGAATCGATCCGGAATCGTGTGTGAGAAGCGAGTGTGTTGATGTTTTCTTAAAAATTTTGGAAAACAAAAATATTCTCGATGATTTGCTTTCAGTTTCCGAATTTGGGTGAGCATAACAAATTGTCGTTGTAAAATATGAATTAATTTCGCGTAATTCGCTGCAGAGATTGCATGTCTTCTGTAATGGAGGATCATGATTGCGAAGTTCGAGCGAATGGTGTAAGATTTCTTGAGGTTATTTATGATAAAGGTATTGAATCGCATCAAGAAAAAAAACCCATTTGGTAAGGCGTTTTTTCTTTTTTTTTCCTTCCAGGATTTGAATATTTTTTGAAATTTAACGGAGACAAACATTTATTCGGCTTGGTAAAAATTCCAAAAAATCATACATATTAGCAAACTTCATTACATATTTTTCTTCAAACAGTGTTCGGATAATTCTCGAATTGTACGCGCAGAATGCTTCAGATTTGTGAAGTCAATTTTGAACACGCGATCACACCAATCTTTCCAATCAATGGCATCCGTTGAAAAACGCATGAAAACGGAATCAGATTCTTTCGAACGGTTTCATTTGGTTGTTGGTGGACTGGATTTGCAAAAGTTGGAGATTTCGACAATTCCCGAATCGCTGTATTCCGAGGCACTGGAGATCGAGTTTTATGATCCGGAAAATTCTGAGGCTAACGTTCAAATGACTTGTTACGATTGTTGAGTAAATGTATTACTTGATTTCATATGTTCCTTAACAGTACAAAGCTACCAACTCATATTTGTCTTGTAATTCGTATAATTCTACTAAATTCTTAATTGATGCACAAGTAAGTGGATGGCTTTCTCCCAAAACTCGCTTCATTTTTTCAACACACTCGAGATACAGCGATTCCGCTAGATCGTACATTCCTTGAGTATGATATGAGTACGCCAAGTTGTTAATCGATGTGATTGTATCAGGGTGTTCTTGGCCCAGAATTTGTTTCCTTTTTTCAAGACAATCGATATACAACGGTAGAGCTTCTTTATGTCTTCCTTGCGATTCGTACAAATGGGCAAGGTTGTTAATAGAGACCAAAGTGGAGGGGTGAACGTCGCCCAGCAATCTTTTCCGCAGTCTGAGGCAGTCGACAAAATACCGCTCCGCGTTCTCAAACCTCCCTTGCAGTTCGTATAATTGTGCCAAATTTTTAATACAAGTAAGTGTGATGGGATGATCGTCGCCCAGAGAAACCTTCATTCTCTCGACACACTCCAGATATAGTGACTCTGATCGCTCATATTTGCGCTGCGAGACATACACACCAGCTAGGTTACTAATGGAAGTGAGAGTAGACAAATGATCGTTGCCCAGGATCTCTCGCATTCGTCCTAGATACCTCTCGTAGAGATATTCCGCTTGACTGTATTTCCCTTGCGAATTGTACAAGGACGCCAAGTTAATGATCGAAATCAAAGTATTAGGATGACCATCGCCCATGATCTCTCGCATTCGTTCAACGCAATCCATAACAAGTGGCTCCGCGTGCTCATATTTCCCTTGCGATCGATATAAGCCAGCCAAATTGTTCATACAAATCAAAGTATGACGGTGATTTTCACCAAGCATAACTTTCCATTGTTGCAGACAACGTACATATAGCGGCTCTACCTCGTTCAAATCGCCTTTATCGACGAAGAGTCGCCCAAGTGCGAATGTCCAATATGATGCCTGCAGATTATCGCCCAACCCTTGAGATTTTGCAATCTCTTTCTTAAACGCGTTGACCATCCAATGGCGAAATACTTCAAATACGATTGCGTCCAACTGCGAGAAACCGATTTCTGTTTGAATTGCCTGATGAATTCCAACTTTGTCTTCATTCTTAAATGCGTCACTATTCTGTGATTTAACTCGCGACAGCATTTGAAAGTATTTCGCTGGATCTTCTTCAACGCTATTGAGAAATCGCATTCGCTCTTCACTCGACATTCCTACCTCGAATCGACTCTTCGTAAATACGCATGCATACAATTCAAATACGCACCAGGCTCGTTTCAAAGGAATTGGATCATCCCAAGGAACCATGATCATCAGAACATTGCTAAGTGATTGTATCGCATTCATAAATGTCCCAGTCCACCACGTAAATTCTTTCCTGTTCGTATCGTGCTGCGAGTTTGAGAAGAGATCGAACCAAATAATCACATCTGGAAATTTTTCAAATTTAAAATATTGCCTCATGATATTTTATCACTATTACCAATTCCAGGAAACTCCGTATCAAAAAAACCAAAGATAGCATCAACGACTTGCAAGAACTCGCAACTCCAAGCATGAGAAATAAACCATGTTGCCGTACCGATGCAATCGACATGTCCTGTACGAGAGAGATATTGACACATGGAATCCTTAATCCTCATTGTCGTAGGTTTAATAATTTCATCGCTAATCATCGAAGTGGTCTTCCCTCGCAATGTTGAGTCACCTCCCATGTCCGACACAAACGCCCTGAGATATGAGAGTTTTATACCAATCAGCGAGAACATGGGTGGAGTTTTATTTGTTTCTGAGAATGGACTGTTCAGCTTGTGAGCCGGATTCGGAGTCACCGGCACATTCAAAGTCACTGCTAGTAACGGATAGAGAAGAACTGTAAGAACTATACTCCCGCAGAACAATAACAATAAGTAACCTTCACTGGATTCTGTTAATTTTTTCAGAGGGAAAATTTTCAAATTTTCCAGTTTTTTATGAATTTGCCCGAGGATCAGCGTGAGTATCAATCAGCCTTTAAATTTATTACCTTTCTACAATTCTTCAAAAGAATTCAGCATACTTAAATTACTCTTCAACAACATCAAACACCCCTTCGAAATAACATCAATCGGAAACCCCGTTTCTGGAAAGATCATCGTATCATTCTTTGCCTTCTCTGACCTTTCAATTATCTCACTACACCGTTCAATCAACCTCCGTAAGTGTCCTTGGTTATAATAGTAATCTTTAATTTCATTTGCAAATGGTTCTGGTGGGTTGCTGATTATGTGCCGGACGAATCGTATTGTTAACATAAATGCTCGTTCATTGTATGCGATCGTGTTTCGTAGTCCAACTTCAGATCCAATTTGCTTTTCGTATCCTGCTTCGTTGTAGCTTAATCAGGAAAAAAAATATAATATGAATGAGAGGTTTGTTTTGAAAATGATCAGTAGAAACTTACTATGGCATTCGATTTAAAACTAAACCTTGAATGGAAACGATTACTTGCAGTAAATTAGAACTTGGTCTCCATGTTTCACTGGGATCTTTCGCGTGCCAGGTTCCCAACAGTGACAAGCATATTTTGCCATCTAATCGGAATAAATAAGAATACGTAAATAACAGTCGTAGAGTTTTAAAAAACATAAAGATTACCTTCGTATAAGTTCGGATTCAGCTTTCCACCTCCGAATGACCAAGAGTGAAAGTAGACATGCGGTGGATGTTGCGGATATTGGTCAGGAAGGTAGATATCAAACATAAACAAGCCATCTTCATATCTGAAAAGAGAAAGAAAAATAAATTTCTACTCAAAATTTATCTTAGATTAATTACGGAGTATCTGGTGGACCACTTATCAACACTCTAAATAGATCCATTCTTGACGCAAAAGTTCGAACAAAAACTCCGTCGGGAAGTGATTCTTGAAGTCATTTATGCTCAAAAAAGAAAATAAAGTTCGATTTTTGAGAACTGAAAGCAGAAAAATTTACCTCTTTCATTATTACTCGATGAGATAATTTCAACGCAAAATCGTGAACAAACACATGATTCGGAGGAACTTCGTTAACAATGTCGAAAGATCCTGTAGTCTTAATGGGAACTGCAAGCTCTTCCTCGTCCGAATCAACATCTTCAAAATTCTCCTTGTTCTCTGACTCATCCGATTCATCCATTAAATCTTCAGTCTCCCTCTCTTCTTCGTTATCCTCACCAGATACAGTCGACCATGATTCATTTGCACTCTCGTTATCCGATTCTTCATCCTCATCGTACTGAAGTAATATCAAACGGGACGGAGGCAACTTAAATTCGAAACCGGTATGAAGAGAACGAACCAAAATATTCCCATTAAACTCAACAGACAAGACCTCACATACCCAATCATCTTTCAAAACCATCAGGTCTGTATCGCGTTCCTGCGGTGAAACCACAACGATTGAATGAGAAGGCAAGTCAATTTCATCCGATTGCGTCAATTCATAAACTGATAATTCTTCTTCTTCAGCGACAAGTTCGGTTCTCATGTAATTGTACCATTTCACAGTCGCGGTTCGTTCACGAGCATTCACGCGCATCACAATTCCAACCTTGTCGTTTAATAATTCTTGTTTCGCTTCATCTTCACCAAAGTACCGTACGAAATCTCGAGGAAAAATATCATATTCATCTGTGTGAAGAACCGCATCGACTTTTGTCGCATCCACATCGCGTTGCAATGTTCCATCTTGCCATTCAACATCAATTATAGTTTTCAAGTTTACCACTTGCATCACTTTCTCAATATCCGAATTAGAATGTATCGGTATATCGTATTTAGCGTAAAGATCGTCAGATTTAAAATACACATTATCATTGACTTGCTGCGTTGTAGACTCTTGCTTTCCATGTAAAACCACCACATTGTCATCTGCTGAAAGATACGAAGATGGTTGGGGTTCAGCCGGTGAATCATCTAAAGTATGATGAGCGAGCCATCTCACATTAACCGAACCCATCCGACAAGTCTGAGTAATTCCTTTAATCGTCTCATTTGAGTTTTTCGAATAGACTTTTTGTCCGGGAACGTATCTCTTTGGATAAAACACGGAATTTTCGTCATAAACACTGATGAACTTCACTGAGTCTAGACTGGTTGGAATCGGTTGTCCGTCTGGTGTTGAATATGCGATCCCAACGTCGTCTTCGTAACTCGCTACAATCCCACACCATTTTCCTTTTGATACCCACCTATTTAATCACAAATAAAAAGCTTGAATCTTCAGAGTGAGAGTATTTGTTGTAATATCACATACATTCCAGTTTCGATTTCGAAAGTGAACCGGACCTTCGACGATTCAACACCATGAACAACTTTTCCACTAACAACATGTTCTAAATCGAGGAAAAGCTTCACATTAACAACCTTCCCCAAAATGCTATCCCCATTGTTCAGCGTCCGTTTGGCGATGTCTCCCACAAAGAATGCTCGGTCGACTACCTCAACTGAACTCTGCGAAATGGTAATTCCTGAGTTCTTGTCAAGGAAACATACTAATATGTGGTTTTTAGGTATCTATTCGGGATAAATGTAGAAAGGAATCATATAGAACGAAATTTATGAGAGATGAATTTACATGGAGAGGGATATCATCCCCATAATATCCTTCATATTCACCTTCATAATCGTCCCAGTACGTCGTAGAAACCTTGAATGTATATCAGAAATAAAAAATGGTAATAATGTCGAAAACTACTCACAATTCCGAGTTTTTTTGGACCAGGGATTAATTCAGTACCGATATAACGAACAACATCATCCGCAAACACTCTCTAGACAAACGTTAGACAGTTGTGATGCATGGGGAAGTGGAATAGCTACCTGATTGTTTGAGTTTTCCTTAGCCATTTGTTTTCTTGCCTCGGCCTTTCAACAGAATCACCTCACCAAGGTTATGATTTATAAAATAATACTAGATCTTGGTTGATTCATGTGATCTCTTTATTAAATTTCAACTGCGTTGTCGACTCCTTGACTGGTGCTCTGAATTAAGTTCAAATTCGTATCAAGTGAAACAAAGCATTATGGAAACGTACAATAAGCGTTGAAATGAATATCACATTATATGAACTTCCTCACGCAATAGGGATCTCCAACACATATTGTTGTACTTTGATGAAATCCATTCCGAAGCATCTTTATCAAAGTTGCCAACATGAGCATCTCCTACTTCAGTATAATCTTGAAATACAAAGGTAGGATAAATGTCCTCAGGAACCACAAAAATCAGATATATAGTTTTCTCCAAATCCAGAACATCCCCATTTTTCAATTGATTTAAAGCATTAACCTAGCAAAACGTTTTAGAACATAAATTGACTAAATTTGTTGAAAGCAAAAGACCTTTACGCCATGCTTATTGCCAACGGTAATCTGGAACAGCATATTTGGGAAAACGATATAATTAATCGATTCAAAATTGTTGCTCAACGGCATATAGTAGTATCCAGACGACGGATCGAGATCATCAAGGGTTTTGAAAGTACGAGTTATTCGCTCAGGTATTTCCAAGGTTGAGTCCAGAGCCAAGCTTTGGTCTTTCGGCGTCTCTTTAAAATTCGGCGTATCTGAAAACTCGCTGAATATTTGCCAATAATAAAGGGAAATCAATTCTTACCTTAAAATTCCCACCACCACACAAACAAAATTCCACGAAAAATAAAATTACTCTTTTGTCGCAACAATTGACGCAATCCTTCACGACTCCAAGTCTCATATTCCTCTAAAATCAGTTCTGCAATATAGTACGAAGCAAAAACAAGTCTTGTCGTGTAATAATCCGGTTCGCATATCAAATGCAGTATTTCTCCATTGACTATATCAGGTGGATATCGAATCCTTGAAAACGACTGTTCCAGTGCTCTAAAGTCCACATTTTTCACACACGCATGCATGTCTGCTTGATACGAATTGTTTTCTGCCATACCCAAGACAGACCGAGGAATCATTCCCCACTTTCGGCAAAGTTCCAAAACAAGTTCGACCGGAATTTCGGCTAGATACTTGAGGTACCACAGCGAGTAAATTTTATTCCAAGACCAGACCGACATGCATCGTCGACCAGCGGTAGGTCTGTTAGCGAATTTCTCGATTTGAGACCATATTGAAGAACTAACTAAAATGGTACGTACGGGTACAAATGGTGGATCGTGAGCATCAACAATAAGAAAGTTATCTCTGTTGTTGAGGATATGCGCTGGAATGGATGAAACTCCGGAATATCCGAAAACGTCGTTTTTGGTAAAGAGGCAAAACGTAGCCTGGTCCGGATTGGTAAAAAATTACAGAATCGGGGAAAGAATTCCTGATATACCAAAGCAAGTAGTACGCAAAGAATGACTTTCCAATTCCTGTTATAATAAACGAAATAATCAATTTTATCAAATTCAATCCAATAGATTATCATCTTCACGCCCATACCAGGAGTGCCGATATCACACAATCGTTCCTCTGGATATCAAACGAATGTAGCAACTCTTCGTAGCACTCTCTGACAATTATGGTTGATCCCAATTTATAGTTTCCAAGAATATGAACTCCTTCGGGGAGTTGCAAAAATGAGTTTCTGTAGCCATCTTGAATTATCCATACTTCGCCTAAGCGCCTCCATAACGTAAGAAAAGAGTCTTCAGCTTGTGTTGTATTTCGGTAAGGCGGCATTTCTGCAATATTTAGCAAAATTATAGAAATTAAAAATCAGAACATACCATGTGTTAGTCGTGATTGTACTAGCAGACATAACAAAATGAGAGTGAGATAATGAGTTGACGAAAATAACATTACAAGACTTCTGTTACCCGATGGAATAATCACCATAATATCAAATGTGCCCTCCTCTGAATCCTTATACTGCAAGTAATCGATCAGGTCGTATGTTCGATTCATGATTTTCGCAAACACTTTCGCACTTCTGAATTGCCATCCAACAATGCTGTAAGATTCTGGTGCTATGGGTGTTTCGGTGCCGTCATAATCCGTTTCTTCTGGAGACTCAGCAGCTTTAATACCACTCACAATCGATTCAAGAATGTCTTTGTTTTTCGACGAGCCTTTTACACCGGTGAAAGAATTATCATCGCATTTTTCAAAGACGCGAACGAGAGGAAGATTGTGGGCGTCAATTGCGGCAAGTGCTAAACTATTCCTGATAATTTCTTCAAATCTCCGACGCACGTTGGGTTGGCTCAACGTTCACGTAAAAGAAAAAGTTTTCGAAACAGGCCCAGATCACAGACCGTCATAAAGCAAAAACAGAAGATAATGTATTTAAATGATAATAAACTGATTGTGCAGATCTTTTCTACGAGGATGCTGATCGAATAAAATCTAACAAAATCTTATCATGCCATTCTCGATCTTGATATCTCACCAAATGTCGACCTCCTTTCAAGATCTCTATTCTTCCACCAAGACTTTCGGCCAAATACTGCGATGAACTTGGCTGGATTAAAATCTACCAATAATTAAAGTGTCAATCCAAAGAACTTGGTATCGGATCAAAAGTTTGAAATTTTTTACATTATCGTCATCACCGGTGATGCAAAGTACTGGAAATTTCCCCTTTAAAGAAGAAAGTCGAGCCGGACTAACGTAGTGCGTAATAACAGCATTCTGTAACGCCGCCTTTGCTTTCGGATTTGGCAATCCGGTTCGTTTTATTCGCGCCAAAATGAACTGCAAACAGCTTTTTAGTACAATTGAAACAGATACGAGAATCAAATACAAACATCTCTCATCCAGTCATCTTGGGTTTTGAAACCCGCTGGACCAGGAGCATCTCTCCAAGATTTTGGAAAACTTTCGTTTAGAACCATTTCTGCGAAATCTTCGGGAGTTTTAACTGGGTTTCCAAATATCATACCCGAAACTATATTGTAAAGCGTGAAAAGCTAAAAGTGAAGTTGAGAGCGACAGTTGCAGATGCAAGTGACAGATAAAAGACTTACAGGAACTCCGTTAAAGTAGGCGATCGTGCTTTCGAGAGTAAGACTGGCGATCTTTTCTGGTATCTTGTACGCGAGTTCTTGGGAAACCATTCCTCCTGTTACAAGAAAGTTGTAACCAAACCTTTGTGATATTCGAAAAGAACTAAAGCAAACCTAATGATATTCCAACCAAATGAAATTTCTCCCACTTTAAATCCTTTGAAAGATATTTTGTGTACAAATCAACGAGATCTTGGGCGAGGATGGTTGTACTTGAAAATCATTTTTAAAATATCCGTGCATAAACCTAAGAAATAAAAAACTCACGTCCAACGAGTTTCTAACGGAGCGGAGGAAAATCCTGTTCCTCTCAAATCTGAAAGATGAACTCAGCAGGAGTAAATTTCTTTACTTGTATCAAAAACATTCATACCAACGAGACAGACACTATAGCCGCCTGCTTTCATGAAAGTTTCTAACTGCAAATCCCAAAAGTGAGCGCAACCACCTACACCTCCAACGAGCATAACTTTATTTGGCCCTGTGCCTGAAAATTAAGATGCCAGCACGGTTAATTTAACAAAGGATAATTATTGTACGGCAGATTACATTACCATGAACTTCAAAATATATATCTAATACTTCATTTCCAGCGTTAAGTGTGAGAAACATTTCCGAATGAGAAGATCCGGCAAAAGTGAAAAATGACAGTCTTGTGGCTGTTTAGAAAAGTATCATCCTGCCAATGAATAAACCTGGAATCGGTCAAGAAATAGCCTTATACGAGTGCGCTATAATCTCTGCGTTATGTTACTGGGAAAATAATATGACGATTCCTCCGGAATTGTACGAAACCGTGCGCGAAACGATTAATTTCGAAAACACCGAAAAGATATTCATTTTTGCGAAGGATTTGCTGAATGATAAACGTTCGGGAAATGTTATTGATGAAATGAGAAGATTTGAATTTAAAGATAGCCATCAACAGGTATGTCAGCTGAGAATTCCAAAGTTTTATTTTAAAAAAATGTACAGCGTAAGCTTCTAAATCTTATTGTAAACTTGCAATGTTCGATTCTCCAAAAATTGAGTAATTATTTTAAAAAGGTTTTAATGTTTCGAGTGCTAATTTATTTATTTTTTTTTAGCTTCATCACTTGATCTTGAATCGGACAAATTATCAATCACACATTCTTATACCCTGCACCCTCACGCTCAAGCTGTATCTACAATATCGAGAAAACTTATCCATAAATCTAATTCCGAGATCAAAGTGTTGTCGCTCACGATTGAAGAAAAAGTTGATTATTTTCTAAATTTACTTTCACATCGTAGAAGCTCTTTATTTCACACGATCGTATGTTGCCTTTATATTCATGATTTTTGAACGCTCTAATAGGATTAGATTATAGGAAGTAATTTTAACGTTGTTGACTTTTCCATTAAATACGTTCCAAGACGATGATTCACGAATTGGGTTACTCCATTGGATACTTTATGTTCAATCAACGCCTGCACGATCTGAAATGAACAAGCACCTTTGGAAACTACACCCTGTATTATTAACTGACGTTTCCGATAAACATCCCCAGTTTTCGGTAATCTATTTCGATCACCTTACTGACGAAACACACCAAATACTTAACGGCAAATATACAGAGGAAATTTCACATATGGAAGAAGATTCAGTTGATGCAAATCATTGGAGCTCAATGAAACGACTTCAATATTCATGGATTGTGTTTGGGATTTTCCGGAAGGATTTTGGAAGATTAGTACTGAAGGAATTCAATGACAAATTTAAAGATGATCATGGACGAGGACATTTTAAAACATTTACTCGAGTTATAACAGAAAGAATCAAAAGAGAATGGAATTTTTTATAGTTAAAAATCATATGTACCAAAATTGGACAAATTGATTGGTCAAGAATTATTTCTGAGCAACTTGAATGCAGTTTAATATCCACGAAGAAGTTCTGTGGCTGCAGGATTTAAGCGCTAATTCTGACCGGACCATTGAATTTAATTTTGATATCCCTGCATTGTCGCCCGATGTTGTAGACGATAAACTCAACGGTATTCATTCTTGAGACTTGGTGTTTTTGGTTTGTTCTGAAATTCCCTGGCATTTTGTAGATTTGATAGATACGCTGGAATTGAATGGTCAAAATATACTCGACGAAGAAATTTACGAAACGCTGAAATATTTTATAAGGTGATAATTCTAATTCACATTAATCTAGTTCAATATATGCTAACGTTTAAAAATTCACCAGATATCTCAGTCACTTACAACCGGAAACAGCAAATAAACTATTAGATATTCTCGAGTCATGTAATACCGCTCACGAAATTTTGCATTGAAATTCACGAATTTAAAATTTTTTGTTATATTAAAGCGCTGTCGAAAGAGATCAGGCTTTTAGAAGAAGACGATGAAACCGACCACGCAATCCTCGAACCGCATAAATTCACGCTAGAAGTGTTTGCGTTTTTGTTGCATTGGTTGATCGACGTTGGTGAAGATCAATACAAGAAACAATTAAAGGAAAAAGAGAAAGATCCTACGAATATGATGAAAGGAAGGGTAAGAAATTGAAAGGATATTTTGAAGATTAAAATTAAAAGCGAATATTTTTATTGTTTGTAGAAAGGAAAGACGACAAAGAAGACAGCGAATGCGAATGAGTGGGACTGGAATTCTCAAAAGCAAAGAATATTGAATATTTTTGTTCAGTTTTTGAAGCTGGATCTTGAGAAGATAATTTATTCACAAACTGAGCGAGACAATGTGATCGGGTAGAGAAAATTGGTTAACTTTCTCAAATCTTGATCATCACATTAAATACTGTTTTTTCAGGATAATATCAAAGTCGGTTAATTTGCTTCTTGAAGATGAGAAAAATGTTAAAGATCAGGATCTTCGGACTGCGATGTTTGAAATTCTTGGACTTTCTGTTGTGTCTTATGATCAAGTGCAAGGTTCGCTGTCTCTTTCGTATTCTTCAAGCAATGAATTTTTAAATTAACCTCCTGAAACTTTTTAGCAATTAAAACTCGTCTGATGCAAAATATCGTTGAGGAGCACTTATCTGAACCAATTGCGGAATTTTTGAAAATGCTAGCCACGAATTACGAGAACGTAAAATTGACTGAAGCGGTTCTAACGTAAATGTGGACTTTATATTATGATGTGACGGTTTTTAATTGTACCATCATTTAGCGAAATCACAAAAATGAGTTTCACCGATGAATCGAAGAATGGAAAATCAATATCTAAATTTTTGGTGAAAATAGCTGAATATCTTCCAAAGGAAGTTTTGAAACAGATGGTGTACCTACAGAATCATTTGGATTCGCAGGTAAAGCGAGCGCAGGATTAGTTTGAATTGAAACAGATTCTCATATTTGAAATTTTTTTCGTAGTCGTATCAAATTCGAGTAGCGATGATAGAAATTCTAGCAAACATTATTTTATACCATCTCGTGAATGACTCGTCGCCATCGGCCGGAACGCAACTGAAAAACTTTCTGAATATTATCAAAGAACGATTCCTTGATGTAAATCAATACGTGCGAATCAAAGTTATGCAAGTTTTAATCAAACTGACCCAGTAAGAAAGATTTCGAAATACAACTACACTTTGGATAGAAATCTCAAACCTTGAAATTTCATAGGAGACACGGTGAAAACGAAAGAACTTCTATTCCGATAGACTCACTCCCCGAATTTGTCGAACTTACGGTTTCACGACTTCAAGACAAAAGCAGTAACGTGCGAAAGGTGGCAATAAAACTGTTAGCCGAGTTTATTGATACTAGTCCGTTCACTGCTTATCCGCCCGACGATGGAAAGTTGTCTCTCACAATTTTCAAAAAGCGCCATGAAAAGTTTACACTTGACTTAAAAGTATTAAGAAAGTATTTTATATTATTCATCGCTAATCTATTTTTCATTTTCCAGACTAATTTCCCGAACGAGATAATCAACGGCGCTGAACAAGAAAAAGAACAACGTACCGAAATCGAATACAAAGAAAATGCAGGAAACAACGATGTAGCGATGGCGGATACAAACGAAAAACAAGCGGAAAAAATAGATGCAGCGTTGGACGAGATTGATCTTGAACGACAAAAAGCGTTGGTGATTTGCAGGCAATTTTTGATATATTATTCCGACGCGATTAAATTCGTAACGCAAATTTCTGATGCTATACCGGTGATTTCTTCGTTGTTGAATTCGAGTCATAAGAATGAAGTTGTGGAGGCGATGAGTTTTTTTGGAGTCGCTATGCGATATGGTATTGAAAGTGCGCAAGTAAGTTTTAGAAAAATTAATCATTCTATGTGAATTTTAATTTTCGTATTTCTTTGGAAAGATTGGAATCAGAGCAATGGTTCATAAAGTCTGGGATAAGGAAACATCCGCCACTTCCAATGATGAAGAATCTTCTCGATCTACCTCGATTAGGAGCCAACTTGTAGAGGTGTATAAGATGATTTATTTCGAATCTAATTTGCAACTTTATGGGTCACCTGCGTGGACAGAAAGTGTTGTCGCCAAACTATTGGGGTAAAGTTTTGATTTAGTCCAGTAGTGCAGTAATTTTTCGTAACCGTTTTTATTTACAGATTAACACAAACAATGTCGCTTGCGGAGTTGACATCGTTGGAGGAGTTGCTTGCGTTGATGATGGAGAAAAAAATGATTGAGAAGTCGATTATTGAGTATCTTTGGAAAATTTTTGGTAAGCGGGATCATTTTTATTTTCCGAATTGCGCGCAACTAAAAAATCTACCAGCTTCGAAATCTAAAGAATTCACGTTCGCGAAAAGACGAGGTGCGCTGATGCTGTTGAGAATGTTTGGAAAGAGTAGTGGGGACATTATTTCATCAAAGTTGGAAATCGTGGTTGGTGTTGGATTGGGAGAGCTTGGCAAGGTAAAGAAAATGATTCAACTACTTTTTCAAATTTTTCTTTTAATTTTTTAATTCAAACAAAAGAGTGATTTATTCCTTGCGAGAGAAAGTTGCGTTGCGTTACAACAGTTAGTCCCGAATAAGAAAGACAAAAGTAATTATCTGTAATTTTTAAAGTGGTGAAAGAAATTTTTATTTGAATTTAGACGGATTTATGCAGCCGTACAAACGTTTGGAGATGGATAATGTGTTATTCGAAAAACTGGAACAATTGATATTAGGGTCAAAATCCGGAAACGAATGGTATCGAGCTACTAGTTTGAAGATTTCTGTGCAATATTTTAACATAAAGCTTAAGGTTCGGTATGACGGAGCAAGCTATTAATGCAATATACGTTTTATCAGAGCATCCAGACATCATATGCGGGAAATTTATTCAAAAACTATCCGGTCAAATATTTGGAGTTATGAGCGAGTTTGATGAAGTGACTTCAAAGGTAGACAAGATTAATATCTCCGACGAAGTCGAATCGAAAGGAGGTTTGGGTGGGCTGGTAGGGGGAAGTTCTGATCCATTTTCGGAGTTTACGCACTGCGGCGCGATGGAATTGGCCCAGCTTTGTTTCTTGGTTGGACATGTGGCGATTAAGCAGCTAGTGCATTTAGAGTATGTTGAAGCTGAGTATAAACGAAGGAAAGCGCTGGAAGGAGGTAAGATATTTTGATTTTAGTCTCACGTGAAATTTTGTTTAATCATTTAATAGTGGACGGATCGGTTCCCAGTACACCATCGAGGACTCCAGTGAGAACTCCTGTTCCTTCAAAATCAACATTACCTATGAGAACACCAATGGGAACTCCGCGAGGTACACCGATGAAGAATTTAATGAAAGGTGCAAAACGACCAAATAATGCACCAACGGATGAATTGGAGCAAGTTGTCGGTACTGCTGAGGATGAATATGCGGAAAAGTTATTGATTGTACGAGAACGTGAGCTGATGTTTGGAGATGACTCGCTTCTGACTGTTTTTGGGCCTATCGTCGCGTACATATGTGCAAACAATAGATCCTTTGATGTAAGCTTGTAATTTGTTCCTTTTTCTATCTATTTTAAATTTTTTGTTCTTTTAGCATCCGATGCTTCAAATCCAGGCGGTCTTAGCCTTATGCAAATTGATGTGCGTTTCGTCCGAGTTTTGTGATTCAAACCTTCAGCTGCTGTTTACAATTTTGGAAAAATCAGATAACCCAATCGTCCGGTGCAATACACTAATTGGATTAGGAGACATGACCGTATTTTTCAACTCGTTGATCGACCAAAACATATCATACTTGTACGCACGGTTATCGGACTCGGATATCAAAGTTCGACGAAACACATTGATGGTTTTGACACACTTGATCTTGAATGGGCAAATCAAAGCGAAAGGACAGATATCTGAGATGGCGAAATGTTTGGAAGATGCATCCGGAGATCGAATTCGAGATTTGGTGAAGATGTTTTTCACGGAATTGGCGGCGAAAGAGAACGCGGCGGTGTATAATAATCTTCCGGATATTATTAGTAATTTGGGGCATCCTGAGACGGGTGTTGAAGAGACAGTGTTTAGAAATATCATGAAATTCTTGTTTAATTTCATTAAGAAGGTTCGTTGTTGTTTGAAATTTTTTTTTAATTGTGCAGTGGGGCTTATAAGATATTTTTTTAGGATAAACAAACTGAGAATGTCGTTGAGAAGCTGTGTTTGCGGTTTAGGAGTGCCGAATCGGAACGACAATGGCGAGATATTGCGTATTGCTTATCAATGCTGTCGTTTTCGAATGAGAAGAGTGTAAAGAAATTGGTGGAAGGGTTACCGCATTACAAGGACAAACTAGCTGAAGAGTTTGTATTCAAATGTTTCCAGGACATTATCGGAAAGGTACTTCCGTGTTCATTTCGTTGAGAATATTTTTTTAAAACAAGATATTCGTAGGCGAAGAAAGTTATTAAGCTAAGCAATGAGATGAAACAACTTCTTGAAGAGTACGGCGAGAAATTGGTGGAGTTGCAGGAATTATGTATCGAAAACCAAGAAGCAGCTGAAAACGCCGTGAGCACGATCAACGGAAAGGGCAAACTGAAAAAGAAAAAGGTAACTGTTAAGATGGAGGACGTTAATATCGGAGAGTACGGAGAAGAAAGTAAAAATAACGAGGATGAGGAAGATGTCGCAGATGTTGCTGACACGCTTTCCGAAATGAAAATTGGCAAAACCAAAGCTGTTCCAAGCACGCCTAGTCGACCATCCTCCATATCTAGCGTCAAGAAAAAGTCTTCGATACCGCGAAGTTCACCTGCTCCCAAAAAAGTGCCGTCCAGTCGACCTAAGGCCGGAAAAAGCAAACTAAAGAAGGCGATTTCGTCTGATGAAGAAATGGACGATTTAAGTGATGAACCAGAGAGAGTTCCGACTAAAGCGAGGAAGAATGTTGTTATCGATGATGATGATTCAGAGGAAGAAGTGATTAAACCAAGTCGGACTTCACGTCGAAAATGATAATTTTTGTTATGAATATATATATTTTTAATTCACCATACAAATCTAAAAAATCGCAGTGATATAATAATGCGATTCAGATTGCCTCGTAAATAAATCACGCTGTCTTGGAAAAGGCAGTGCGATTCCTGTCAACATCTTCGATTTTGCAAATTTTTCACAGTGTATTTCCCGAAGGTTGTATAAGTGTAGCGAAGAGCAAAACAGCGTGTATTTCGTAAAACACTTTCATGAATCCTTTCATAACCGATATTTCCCCTTCTCCATCTGCAACAACAATCCCGCGCTCACAAGTTCAAGTTAGTGTAAGTGCCTCCGGCAATATTGATCCCCTAGCGCCGAAAACTCCTGAACTTTCTGACTCTGATATCGACCCGTCGGAAAGAATCGCAACATTAAAAGACCGACTTAAATCCCTCTCAACAAAGCACGCTCCGAAACGTGCCTCACTGTCACATTCACTCTCATACTCAGATATTGCTAGTTCGATGGCCTCGACTCCTCCTTTAAACCCGATAAACGAATATTCGGACACAAATACCGAACCGACAGCAACTGTAACTCAACCACCCAGCCCAACATCTTCACCAACTATAACCACACCGCCGAATTATAAACAACCCGACCCCGATTGCGTGTGCCAGAAAGTTATCGGGTACAGCTCAGAAAGTAGTACGTGCAAATTATGTTTTGGTGGATTGAAACCGATCCTAGAACTCCAAGCCGCGAGAGATAAATTATTATCTGATTTGGAGAAATCAAAATTACGGTACGCCGTTTTCGCCAAGCGGGAAGATGAGACTATCTTGGAGATGGCGAAATTAAGGGATTCGTTAGAAGAGAAGGAAGTTACGCTGGCTGCAAAGTGTGCCGAATTGGAAGCTGCGAAAGCAGATTTGGTGAGGATGGGAGAGAAACTCATGGATGCGATGGAAGCAAAATCGGAGTTGCAAGCGTCGAAAGAAGCGGTACAAGATGAATTGGAAGATTTAACGAAACTGCTATTCGAAGAAGCCAATAATTTGGTCGCGAAAGAAGCCCGAATCCGACACGAGCATGAGAAACGAGAGAAGAGTTTGGAAAAACAGTTGATAGATGTAAACCAGCAACTGATTATGGAGCAGGCGCAATTAAAAGAATTGCGATTGTTACTGGAAAAGCAAAACCTCTCGGATCCCTCCTCTACTGGATTCCCCGATCGACCCAATTCAATCAACACCGTTGCGCAACATCCCGACAGTATCGACAATATGGCAATTACATTGCAAGATGCAATCGACCCATTATTATTAGCCGACTTTGAATCATTTTTACAACAATCCGGAAATGTCAAAACAAGCAAACTGCACTCGCTTCTATTCATGAAAAACGCTATCGTCGATGATATTGAGCCCTGCCTGCGATTTGGCGGAAACCCCAAAGTTTCGTTTACGAAATTACTGGACGCGATCGCGAAAAATTCTTGTTTCGTGGAAGAATTATCTCCGGCGCAAATTGCAGCAATGCAAGTACAGAGGACGGGCGGTACCTTACCAAGCAACATTCAAATTCCGATCTCACCAGACGAATACCAAATGATGAAACAGATATCCGGCAGCACTGTTGATTCGATGGATCCTTGGGGTCCAAAACCACCACCAACTTTTGCGTTATTCAATAAAACGGTGATTGAGAGAATTTCGCGATGGGGTGGAATCACTGGAACAACAACGCCAACGACAACTCCGCAGACTTCACAACAGGGTTGCTCAACTTGTGGAAGAACCGGCGTTTGTCGATATCAATTCAAAGTCTCGGAACTAGAAAACGATATCTGGTGTCCGATTTGTTCTCACTGTCGAGATCGGTTGGTTGCAGTATGCGAATTTTATAATTTCGTAAGACATATTCGGCAGGGATTATATGCGTCCAGGATCGTTGGGGAATTGTTTGTGGAAGTAATGAGTTTGAAACGAAAAATGTTTTATTCGAGGATTGGGTGCTTGCATCCAATTATGTTTAATGAGAGAGGGTGGGCGAAGATTAGGATGACGGATCCAGGTCAACAGCCTCGACTTTCTCAAGCGAGTATTGTCGCTGAGTCCGTTGAATCATCTGCTAATGACGGGGAGACTTTTGTTGAAGTTTCAATTCCCTAAAACTGTTTTATTGGTTGTATGAATATAAAATTGAGCATTCTACATAATAATACACACTTTGGTTTTAAAAATATCAAGATAGCTACAGTATCGATCACCCTTTAAGAAAATCTTTTCATGGTGGCCGGCATGGAAGTTGGCAGTTACCCATCTTTTTTGTCCCAATTCGCGCGACGCCAACGTTTTCCAATTTTTTTTGAATTTCAGTCAATTGTTCATGTTAAGATTGACATTGCGGCCGGGATGGTTTTGGTGAATTATTTTCCCGTTTTCGGAGATAGTAGGGCGCTCATCATTGAATCCACACACCACAGCATTTCTGCACAGGAAACGCTTGTTTTTTGGTTGATGACATTATCTCTATTAAATCTAAAACATGAAAAATGAATACTGCAATAATTTTCAAAAAAAAATGCAAACGTTTTATTGCTGATATTCTATTCAAGTCATACAAGAAGCCAAAAAAATATTGTTCAATGATAAAGTGGAAGCAAAATTTAACCTGTTAAGGGTAAAGTTTAAAATCGGCCACCACGGGTGGTGAAAGCAAAGAGTAATCCAGCACCGAGACCAGCAAGTGGAACAGTGAGAATCCAGGAGAACAAAATCCAAGCAAACATCAACCAGTTGACGGATTTCATGGAACCGTTGCAGAGACCGACAGCGATGGTGGCACCAGTGATACAGTGAGTAGTTGAAACTGGCAAACCAAGGAAGGAAGCGGTAATGACGGTCAAAGCAGCACCGAATTCCATAGTGAAACCACGAGATGGGGAGTGGTAGGTCAAGTTGTTACCCAAACTCTTCATAATGTTGTAACCGTACAAGGCCAATCCCAAATCAATACCAACAGCTCCGTAGATAAGAATCCAAATTTCGACTCCGGTCTTTGAGGTGACTTTACCAGTTTGCCAGATACTGTAAGTGGCAGCAAGTGGACCGATGGCGTTAGCAACATCGTTAGATCCGTGACCGAAAGAAGCGAAGGCAGCAGTGCAGACTTGCAAGAAAGAGAACAAATATTCAGTTTTGTTATCGTGACGAACGGCAACGGCGTGCATTTCGGCGGCGTTACGACCTTGAGCAGTGGCAACATCCATAAAGAGAGAGTTTTTGAGCAATCCAGTGACTTTGCTTCCTGCTTTCTTTGCAATGGCAGCTGGAGAAGTGTTCATGTGATCGTCGTTGTCTTCCGTTGGGACGGCGGTCTTTTCGGCAGTGACCAAACCTTCTTCGGCGTCATCTTCCGCTTGCTCGATTTCGTCTGGAGTAAATTGGGTCTTCAAGTTCTTGACCAAGTTTTCGTTGATTGGCTGTTTAGGAACGGCGAAAATATAGAAGATGTGGTACCATTTCAAGTCTTCTTCATCGATCAACGAACGTTTGAAGAACGGAACAACGAAGAGGAAACAGACACCAACAATCAAGACGAAGATACCAGCAAGAATGGCCATGGTGATACCCCAGTCTCCTTTTACAATGTATTTACCGGAAGAGAGATCGACATCAACACTGACAATCGAGTATTTTCCGTTCTTAAGAATGATGTAGAAAGCCATGATGGAGAGAGCAAATCCAAAGTACCACGGAATAGCGTAGATACCGGCCTTCAAGCTGTCCTGTCTTCGGAGAACACCGTATTTAGTAATCAAGAAGATCGCAGCGGCAACAAGACCGGCAACGGCCGGGGAAATGAACCAGGATGCGATAATTTTAATCATTCCGTTCCATGTCCAGTCGACAGTGTCAATACCGTACGCAGAAATACCGACACCGGCAATAGCACCCACAATGGAGTGAGAAGTAGAAACGGGCCAACCCATGTAGGTAGCAAACATGACCCAGGTGGATGAAGCGATGAGCGCACACATAAATCCTTGCATAAGCAATTCTGGGGTCTTAGCGAACAAGTTGGGGTTGATGATTTTGTTTTTGATGGTGTCAGTAGTTGAAGCACCGAGTAAGATCGCACCTCCAGCTTCGGTGAACAAGGCAATGCAAACGGCTTGCCACAATTTCAATGAACGGGAACCGACAGACGTTGCAAAGGAGTTGGCGACATCGTTAGCACCTGTTCAGTAAAGAATGTAAAAAACGGCTGAAAACTGTTTTTAAAGAGAATGTAACTAACCAATCGAGTACGCGTCCAAGAAAGCGAAAATAAGAGTAATCACGAAAATCCAAGTGAACGTGTACGGCTCCATTTCAAGTTGCAACAATTGATGTTAACCGTCAGCCATGGATTTGTGCCGGTTTTTATCATTTTTTTTTTTTGGAATTCAGGTGTGACAAAATCTTTTTTTCCGACCAACCAAAATTTGCGATAGCGCAACGTTTTTTTTATGTGAGGAATCTCCGCCTATTGTTGAAGTATAATTTCTCATATGCAAATACTTTAACAGATGCGTCAAATTCCTGTCTTTCTGAATAAAATCCTTCGAAATGATTAAAAAAAGAAGAAAGTTCTTTGAGGGGCAAAAGGGGAAACGTGTTTTACCTTCTCCTCAATGTGAAACATGGATCGAGCTCAGATCGAAATGCGGAAGACGAGCAATCAATGGCGGATAGAAATTAAAACCAACTCTAAACTCCCTGATTCATTATTTTCGACGTTCTGTGTATATCTGACAATGAAAGTGTCAAACCATATCTTCATATTTCCTGTCGGATCGGCATAACTGGGGCCCTAGAGGTACTGAACTTTTCTACAGAACTGCGTTATGAACATACTGTAATTAATTTAAATTCCACTTGGAACACTTTACATTGCTGCCTCACTCATCATCTGAACTCGAATAAAAAATGTGACGTTGAAATTGCTATCAAAACAAATTCAGTAACATTGCAGCTGAAAAGGTAATCAATTTTTATGATATAAAGCCAATCTATTTATTTTATTTGTTCCAAAAGTTCTGATATGGAAAATGCAATCAACCAAAAAAAAAAAAACAAAGACAAATGTCATATTTATTCCGAGACCAAAGCGGCTTTCGCGTCTTCGTCAGCACCAACAATTTCGTAGAATTCTTCAGAAAGCTCTTCAAGAGACTTTCCTTTCGTTTCGGGTACCCAGAAAGTGAAGAGGAGACCCAAGAAACAGCAGGCAGCGAAAATGTACAAAACGGCGACAATTCCGATACTGCTTGGCGAAGAAAGGACGGAGAAACCGAGAGCTGCGATGATAGCACCGGCTTTACCAGCACCGGCGGAGATACCGTGGGCAGTTGATCGAACTTGGGTTGGGAAACATTCAGCAGGAATAATGAAGGTGGTGGTGTTTGGACCGAAGTTGAAGAAGAATTGAGCCAAAGCGTATAAGACGACGAAAGTAGGTTTCGAGTTGGCTTTCAATTGGTCGAAGGCAGCGGCGAGAACGATGAAGATAACGGTCAAGAACGAGAATCCCATAAATTGAATTGGTTTACGTCCCCAGCTATCGACGAAGAAAACGGTGAACCAGTATCCTGGGAAGAGACCAGCAGCGTTAATGATGACGTTTCCGACGGCCTTAGCCCAGATATCGTTCCATGGAGACGTTGGGTCACTGTAGCCGATGTATCCCAACACGAGAGAAGTGTTCAAGTTCGTTCCATAGTATCCGATATCCAAGAAGAACCAGGTGAGAGCGCAACCGAGAAGGGTACGAAGATTTTTCCATTGTCCAAAGTAAGCTTTGAACTTGTTGGCGTAACGTTTGGCACTTTCACCCGCTGTGATAACCTTTTCAACCTTGACAGTTTCAGCCGAAGAAGTCTCTCCCAAGAACTTCTTCTGGTCTGCCATGGCGGTTTCGGCGTCATCGAGAACATCAGCAGAGAATCGAGGAGTTTCGGAAATGGTCAATCTGTAGTAGACAGCCAACAATGCAGGAACAGCTCCGAATCCAAGCAAGATTCTCCACACGTAGTCGAGATTCTTTTTATCGGCAATGATTAAATCTTTGAAACAGGCGAGGGTGACGATAGAGACCAAAGCGGCGAGTAAGAATCCAACACCTTGCATGGCGAATACGATAGCAATCATAGTACCTCGACGTCTGGCAGAGGCGAATTCTGAAGTAATGACGGCAGAGACTGGGTAATCACCACCGATTCCGATACCGAGAAACAATCGCCAGAACCCAAGAATAGCCAAAATATCGATACCAGCAGCTGGTTGGGCAGCCAAGGCAGATCCAATAGCTCCGATGATCAAGATGATAAGTTCAACTCCGTACATTTTCTTTCTTCCGAAAATGTCTCCCATGGCACCGAACGCGAACTGACCGATCAGGTTTCCAATACTTGACATTGCCTTCAAGACTCCATCGACAGTGCTGTTTGGTAGAGAACCTTTTCCAAAGTAACTGTATGCAATCCTGTTTCCAAAACATTACTTATTTTCTAGTCGACTTGATATTAAATTGAACACTCACATCGGGACAGCCAAACTGATAATGTTGTTATCGTAAGAGTCAGTAAGGAAACCAGAACCAGCTACCAAGATAGCTTTAATGTGAGCCTTTGAGAATCGCGCTTCATCGAGAGAAGAAAAGACTGCCTTGTCGGACATTTTCGAAAGTTCTTTTCGTTTGTTCTTCCGAAAGTTGCACAAAGCCCAGGATCTTTTTTTTTTTTAGCCTTCTCCACCACCAATAAAACCATCTCCAGAAAAACGTTGTCCAATAAAAATAGAATTCTCCTTTCTGATCCTCCCGGATCGGGTCGGCATTAAAGTTTCCAATTACGGAAAAACCAAAAAAAAAGAAAAAGTATGAATTCACTATTGCAAGGAATTCCGATAGTGGTCGCAATCGCTATTACTTGGGTCGTATGGCCAATGCTCACGTCAGCCGGTTATGGAACCGATTTACCATCAATACTGACGAACCTGTTGAGTCCGAATTTCATTGCGGGTTCACTCTCAGTTATACTGTTGGGATTGTTTTGGTTGAGTTCGGTTTTCTTTACTCGTCTGCCGCCGTTCCAACCGAATGATAAACTGAAATTTCAGTATCAATTTACGTGGAAAATAGTCGAAGATATTACCCTTGATGATTTGAAATTTACGTTGAAGAATAGTCGAATTGATGTTCTTTGGTTGACAATTCAAGTGAACGAGGACAACAAGGTTTTTTACAATTGATATATTGTTTTTTGATTACCATTAAAGTCTTTTTTAATTTTTAATAGGTTGTGGTTCCATATATCCAAACTGCAGGAATTCCAACTATGTTAACTCAGTTAATTATCGAAGTGTCGAAAGTAGAATCCCTCCAATCGATATTCATCTCAGCAACAAACAAAGAGTCTCCATCAGCAATTGCAGAGTCGATCGCGAAATCTAAGAAACCGGTAGTCTTTGTAAAAAACAACGGACAAGGGATTTCATTGAAAGGACACTCCACCTTACACACCTGGAGTTCAGAGACGTCATCGTTGCCCACGCTATTAAGATTCCTGCACATTTTCTATCACACTGGATTACTTCCGTTCATTCCTTTCAATGACGCCGGGATTATTCTACGCGAAGGACAGTTATCCCAACCCAAGCACAACATTCTAATCCATCATCTCGTAAATCGAATGGTCACAATTGTGTGGCTAGATCAAGATGTTTCGGAAGAGAATTTAGAGACGTTACGGTCAACAGGGTTTCATGGAGTGGTTGTTGAAACGCAGAAAGATGTGAAGGTCGCTGATAAGTGGTTGAAATCGATGCTGAAGAAGAAGCAAGAGTTACTTAAACAGCAGGAGGGACGGAAAACAAAGTGAAGGACACTGAAATTTTTACAATTTTTTGTTTTATGAATATTTATTATTGCAATCAACTCCGCAAACAAATAGAATCAAAACACATACCAAACATTTACTCATACTTTGAAAAAATTATCTTTTTTATTTTTCTTTATATTGCGTAAAACATTATTTGTTTTTTTTTTAACCACCAAAACATTTTAAAAAAACAAACCTCCAAAACACCAACACAACAAACAAAAATGTGAAATTACAAAAACAAAGCAATTTTTAAATTGAGAAATATGATCTCACGACTCAAATTCCTAAAAAAAAAAAACAACCAATTAATATTACATCACAAACTTGACATCTCAAAAGCAAAACCAAAAAAAAAAAAAAATTTCAATATAAAACCAACTTACATCCAATAAATCAAATGCATTGGTACTCTTAATATCAACCCTCTCCTCCTTCTGCACCGGCATCGACTTTTCAAAATTTTTCCTCCCTTCTCCTCGTCCATACCCACCACTTCCACTTCCTCGTCCATTACTATACCCGCCTCGTCCACCCCGTCCACTCCCACGTTCACTTCTTCTCTCTCCACGATCCCGCGTTTCACTCTGACCCTGACTCTGACCAGTATAAGAACTCGAATCTCTTCCCAACGGTTTCAACGCTCCACCTCCACGGGTCCACGCCCGTTCTTCTCTCACCGGTTTCTCAACTTTCTCAACTTTTTCAACTTTTCTCGCTTCACTCGCAAGTTTTTCATCTTTTTCCTTTTTCGCCTTTTCTTCATCACGTTTCCTTTCTTCTTCCTCTTCCGCAGCTTTCTTCTTCGCGTCAGATTCAACTCTCACCCGCTCTTCTTCAACTTTCTTAGATTCTTCTTCTTTTTTCCGCTCCTCAAGTTTCCTCATAACTTCATTCTCGTCGCGTGGTTTGGCGTCACCGAATGGGTTGACTTTCGGTTTACTAGCGGAGAGTGGGGTTGATGGAGATGAAGTGTCTTCGGATATGGAGGCGGTACGTGGTTGTAAGTCCAGTTTCTTTCTTTGCATTGGTGCTGATTGTTCGTAGGCTGTGTGAGAGATAGAGGGAGAGATAGGGAGGAACGAGAGTGGGATGATTGAATAAATGAAGGAGAAAGAGAGAAGGAATGAGTGACGGATGAGAGGAAAGTAAGGAAGAGAATGAGTGAGAGAAGGAGTGAGAAGGAACGATGGATGAAAGGGAAAGAGGAAAAGAATTAGATAAAAACTTTAAAAAAAAAAGCTTAAATTTACAATTTCGTCGTTCAAATCCATCTCTAGACCCAAACTGTCTCGAATCTCTTCCATAAGACCGATAACTATCTCTTCTCTCATACCCACCTCTTCCACCCGAACTATTCTCACTTCTCGACGGGGACACTGGGCGTGGTTTAATCTGAATTTCCTTCCTTTCCCAGCCCGCATCACCTCTATCCTCCCTATCACCCCTGAAATCTCTAGACTCTCTTTCGGAACGTTTAGGAGGTTCAGCGACTTCCACACGAAGAGACCGACCTTTAAATTCTTCACCGGAGAATTCTAGAGCAGAACGGAGAGAGTCGGAGTTGTTGAATTCTACGTAAGCGAAGCCTTTGAATTGGTTTGTTTCGCGGTCTTTTACGAGTCTTACATTTGAAATCTACCAAAACCCAAACCCGAATGTTAAATTCAAAACTTGAAATTTAAAAAAATGAGAGTGGAAGAACTCACGGAAAGACCAGAGAATAAATTATGAATATCGTCTTCGATTACATCGTAACCCAAGTTTCCTAAATGCGAGATATACGGGGGACGAGTGGGGAACGGGACTTTTTCACGACGCGAAGAATTGAATTGGTCTTGTCTACCGCTGTGACTCTCATAAGAAGAATGTTGTCTTGATGGATTCGCCGATCTGTGATAAGCGTCCTCGTTTCTCGAAGCTAAAACAGCAAAACACAGTTAGTGACAGCAAGCAGGAGTAGGGAGTGGGGTACGGGCAGAAGGCAGGTCGTCGACATCATCGGCCCAGTTGCCGGTCGAAGAGTCGGACAGGAACGAGGCGAGGGTCATGGGCTGTGCCTTTTCCTTCTTGCCCTTCTTGGCCTTGGCACTCGCGAGAGAGGGGTACTCTTCACTCATTAAAAAAAAAAGGAGTGGCTTACTAAATGGCTACAATACCCGCTGCCCACTACGCCTATCTCAAGTTCATCCACCCACAGGAGGGCAGTGCGTTTAGTTTCTCGGCCAGTCTGCTGTATACCCAGGAGAAGCACGTTGCTATTAACAATTCAATTCACGCGTTATCCCATTTCAAGAGGTTTTGTGAGGAGAATACGAGGATTGAGTATTTGTGGAAGGCCTTTGTGAAGGATATTTCTGACCTCTTTCCCGAGATTCTGAGTATTGGTGGGAATGGGAGTGTGGGACCCGAAGTTGTGGTCGATGTGGTGACGAGGAAATCGGTTCAGATGGGGGTTTTCATGTTGCATTTTGCCTTGGAGAATAGTATTTCGCTTTGGATGTGTCATGAAGCGAGAGAATCCGTGTCGCGTGTAATCCATTATCCTCTTTGAATTTTTTTTTAATTTTTGGAAATTTGAAATTTGTTTTTTTGGTAGTTGAAGAGTGAGGTGATTGAAAAGAATCAGCAGTTGGAACATGTTGAGAAGGAGAAAGAGGATTTAAAGATACGACTGGGGAGGTTGGAAGAGGAACGGAACCAAATTCAGAAATCGGCGGATGAATCTATTTCTTCTCTTCGCAGGTAACCCACTTTCCCCTTGATACTGCAGCGGAGCTACAAACAGCGAAGTTGAATTCTCCAATGGAGCTTCGGGCTCTGCCCTTGAATCCCCATCGAAGCTGGAATTGCCTTTTAATCTCAATTCCGGCAGAGCTTCGGGCTTTGCCCCTGAATCCCCAGCAAAACTAGATCTAATACGGGCTTTGCCCGTCATGTGTTTTAACTCCCATCATCCCCCTTTTCATTATACCATTCACCAACTGTGACTAACACAACTTAATAGTATAAAAACATTCGTCCGATCATCATTCGACCCATCCGAAAAAACCCGGTTAATCTCACAAATCCTCGAAAAGAAACATCCCCTCCTCTGACAACCCACTCCAGCAATTAGTGGCTATGCAAGTCAACAATTCACACAAAACATGCCATTTTCAGATGAAGGAGTTATCACGCCCGACTCGCACCACTTGAATGCTGTCTCAATGGACGCCGATGAATATTTCATACAAACTCCACCGCCACCGAATTTAAGTCAAGTTTCTAAAACCGTTGAAGAATTTATAACGTTTCAAAAATTAAAGAATCGTCGTGTTGCTCTCGTCACCGTAACATCCTCACATTTCCAACCACAAATATAATCCACTCTAACCCAATTCTCCATTTTTTTTCCTCATTTATTTTTCGTTTTATCTGGTTGTTTTAGTCAGGTGGAACAACAGTCCCGCTCGAAAACCAAACCGTCCGATTCATTGATAATTTCTCAGCCGGCACGAGGGGCGCGACATCCGCGGAGTATTTTATCGAGTGTGGGTATGCGGTGGTGTTTTTACATCGACAGTTTAGTTTAGAACCGTATTCGCGACATTATTCGCATTCGAAGAATTGTTTTTTGGATTTTTTGGAATTCCAAACTACATCCGACCCCGATGGTTCCAACACCCACGCAAACGATGATGATAGTGGACAGGCGATAATCGTATCACAAAAATACACGAAAAAAATGTCGACGGTATTGAAGAAATACAAAACAGCTAAATTAGAGAATTTATTGTTGAAAATTGATTTTGTGACGGTGCGGGAGTACTTGTTTTTATTGAAATGTTGTACGGAACAGTTATCGGTGTTGAAAGAGACGGTGATTTATTATTTGGCGGCGGCTGTTTCGGATTTTTTTATTCCTGAAAAAAAGATGGTAAAACCCCAGACACCAGTTATGATTTTTTTTTATGAGGTGTGTATTTTGATGATGTTTTGGTTTGTAGGTTGAACATAAGATCCAGTCGAATGGAGGTGGATTGTCACTGGAATTAGATAAAGTACCGAAAATTATTAGTCCCCTCGTTAAAGATTGGGCGAAATCAGGGTACATTGTATCCTTCAAGGTAAACCCTCTCCCTTTTTCCATCTCTGTCTCTTTTTTTGTTTCTGAAACCGAATCTACTTTGTTTTGGTTAGTTGGAAACAGACGAATCATTGTTAATCCCAAAATCTGAATCCGCGTTACAACGATACGGACATCAAATTGTTATCGGGAATATGTTGAGTACACGGAAACGGGTTGTAAAGTTTGTTTATTACAACAATGTAGATCACGATGGGGATCATAAGGGGTGGGAAGATGGAAAGAGTGTGGTGGAGGAAGTTAGGATTTCGGAGGAGGAGGAGAGGAGGGGAGTTGAGATTGAGATTTTTATTGTACAGGAGTTGGTTGAAAAACATTCCCGGTGGATTGAAGGCGTTAGAGCCAAGAGAGATAGTCACGCTGATTGAAGTCATTGATGTGGTGAATTTTGATGTGAAGGGACACTTTTTTAAGGGGGGATTTATATGGATGGATTTTGGGTAAATTAATTATTGAAAAAATTTGAGAAACAGCTGAGGCGAACGTGTGGAGAAGAGCTTAGGCCATTTTGAACTGTCCCACGAAAAGGAAGCAACACAAGAAATTCATTTTAAATTCAAACAAAACAGAACCAAAAAAAAAAGAACAGAAGATTTTAATGCATTCATTTACGACAGCATTACGCGCATACCTCCACCAAAAACAATCCAAACAACACCACTCACCAACGAGCGACGATTCGGATTCCGATTCAGATTTCGAACCGGATGACGTACCGTTGAAAGTCCCGCGGTTTAGTCTGGATGATTTAAAAGAACAAATTCGATTGAAAAAGTAAACCACACCCAAACCAAAAAAAAAAAAAAAAA